>CBVK0102606903.1:0-21280 GCA_900067695.1 Picea abies
GTAAAAATTTACAATTTTGAAAGAAAAGACTTTTATGGGTCAATTATTTTTTGAGACACACCAAAACCAAAAATTTCCTCATCTATAAAAAACTCAAAAAGACTTGAAGATACTACCTAAAGCTATGATATCCACCCAAAACTTGGCCGAAAGGACGGTTTCATTTTGGGAGTTAACAGATCACACTTTTGAAACCAAGAGCATTGCTCCTAGAAGTGGCCAACACGTTGAAGAACCGACCACGACCTTTGTATAAAGACTTTCATATTACGTGAATCCTATTTTTAATGATCCACTTATCCTAACACTCACTGATCCACCATCTACAAGATATTATGATGCTTTCTCTTCTTACTATTTACCACTCAGTTCAACCACTACAACATCTTTTGGAATGAGCCCGTCATCTTTTGGTTTTATTGAAGGACTTGGGAATTCTTCTTTTTCCACAACTCTTGTAGTTGATACTGTTGGCACTTCATATTTACCGAAAAACTCATTGACCCAGGTAACCCCGACTCAACCACTTGCACATTCATCTCCCTGTGTACATGTGTCAGGTAATATTCCTACTTCACTATTTCTGTACATGCACACACCAATGCCTTAATTGGTTGTTCCATCGATCAAATGGTAGGAATTTAATTCATTCACACAACTAAGGTTGCACAAGATATTCAACCTCCATATTATGGATCATATATTAGTACACCCTACATTAGATTTCAATATTCAATGGGAGGCCAACCTTTAGTTGGGGGAAACCTTCAGTTACAAGGAAAAATTTTACTGGGGGGAAACCTGCATGTTTGAAACATTAACAAGCCTGGGGGAAAGTCGCTCCTGCAAGTACTTCTATCCCTACTACCACTGACCTGTATCCTAGACATCCATATCCAGGAGTTGCAAATCCTTTGTGGGCTCAACCCAATCCAGTGGGAATTCCTCCAAAAGGAACATTTCCCTATCAATCTGTAAACCCCACGATTCTAATGCAATATTCCCTTCCACCACCATACATGGGGGGACAAACAGGTCAATCGTAGTACATAGGAGGTCCATTTGTTTAGTTAAAGTACATGGGTGGAAAAACTCGAAAACCACCATACATGGGTGGACAAACAAGAAAACCACCTTACATGGGTAGACAACTCAGGAAACCACCATACATGGGAGGACCATCTAGTTTTTTTGTCTCACCACAACCTGGATATGGTCCTACTAGTGTTTCCATGCAATATGGTCATCACGAGTATCAACAACCTAACTGAAAGCTACCTTTCTTGGCTACATTAGATTTTCCATATTTGGCACGTTTTAAAAATGATCCCATCCTTCATGCCAATTTTTGGCCCGCTATCCCTGCCAAATTACCACCCGACATATCAAAATTCGATGGAAAACCTGGGGAAGATCCTAACAATCATCTTTTGAATTTCCATTTATGGTGTTCTTCCAACTCTTTGATGGATGATTCCATTCATCTTAGACTTTTTCAGAGAACACTTACAAGTGCAACAGTGAAATGGTACATTGAACTGCCATGTAACTCCTTTTTCGACTTTAATTCTCTTTCCATGGATTTCCTGATGCATTTTTAATTTCCTATATGGTACAAGACCAGTACAAAACTTTTCACCTCTCTCTAGAAATCCTCTTCTACCCATATATCCAATCATATTCATGAGTGGAAGCGACAAAGATAGTTGATTAAAGCTCCAATTCCAGACCAACTCCTTGTGAATTGGTTTACAAAGTCTCTCTTGCCTCACATTTCCTATGATGTTGCTCTAGGAAACATAGTTACTAAGGAGTAGTCTATCAGCCGTGCACATTATTTAGACTTGTTTTACTCC
This sequence comes from Picea abies, assembly GCA_900067695.1. Lineage (NCBI taxonomy): Eukaryota > Viridiplantae > Streptophyta > Pinopsida > Pinales > Pinaceae > Picea > Picea abies. The sequence continues at coordinate 1,857 of CBVK0102606903.1, forward strand.
CACTCCAGTACACTTTATGATCTGATCCCTCACACTCCTCATCTGTTGAATGATCCATCGATACCTAATCCAAAACCAAGTTCCATTTAAAAAACCACCACTACTTCCACTCCTTCTCAAACCTCAAAGGTGAATGCGGTCCAATTCACTTCATCTTAGAAAATAGGGGGTAAGAAGAAGAAAAAAAGGTAAATCCAAGAAGTATTCTAACGAGCGGGATAATCCTAAAACTGTTGATACTCAACCAACTAAGAAGCCTAAATCTCCTTGGATTATTTCTGAGGAAGACCACTACATGAAATATTTCCCTCATCATGAGGTTGTCGCTCAATTTATGAAGGGTACCTCCCAACTAGTTCAACAACAACATTTGGTTTCACAAAACCCTATACCTCTGTAAAGAGGAAACCCAGGTCATTCCTACCACGGGGATGCTTCCATGAACACCTCTAAGGTGTAAATTTTTAATATGGTTAATGTAACGACTCAAGCAAATACTTATGACACTCCTCCAGGTGATAAGAATAAAGGAAAGGTTGTCAATCATCCCTCCTCATCCACTCCTCCTACATCTTCCAATCCTCTTTAGATTGAGAAGTGAATTTATGAAACAGTGTTGTGCTCGACCAAGAGTGCAATTCACAAAGCTACATTTAATCCAAATGCCCACACTGCCCAAAACTAAAATATTGTTGAATATTTGGTGCAAGAACCTTGTGCTATGTCAACCCTCGAAGTTATACAACACTGTCCAAGTCAACATAGAACCATTTTTTCAACCATTGGAGCCATGGATCCTTAGGAGTCGAACTTGATTACATTTAATATGGATTATTTTAAGGAGAGTCTCTCCCATCACTTAGCATTCCAAATTCAAGTTTTGGTTGGTGGAAAGAACATCCATCACACTGTTTTGGATGAGGGAGCCTCCACCTATGCCATGTATTTTCCTTGATGGAGAGACCTTGGTTCTCCTACACTTACCCATTCCCCTACCACCCTAAAATTGTTTGACGGATTTGATTTCCAACCTTACAGACTCTTGCAATCTTTCATTGTAACATTGAAGGGTAAGACCATTTTGGTCGATATTGAAGTGGTTTACACACTCCTGGATTATAATTTGTTATTAGGTCATAGTTGGTTCTATGCGATGACTGTCATCGTGTCTTCGATGTTTCATATCTTATGATTTCCCCTTCAAGGAAAAATTATCACTGTTGACCAACTTGACTATACAACCCCAGATATTCACAATGCTGCAACAAATAATGTGCCTTTTCTAGGATAGAATAGTTTCGAGAGTGTAGGTGTAGGTATTCTTAAGGATTCCTCACTCATGGGGGTTTTTCCTTTTCCTTCTCCTCCCACCGGACAGGTTTCCACATTAAACATGATTTCGAGTCAGGTGCAATAATCATTAGAATTATCTGATCCTTTGGTAGTACCTAATATCAATGAGCATAATTCATCGTCTCTGTCAAGCTCGTTAAAAAATGAAATAGAACCCCCAAAATTAGAATCAAGTCTCACTCTGTATTGCGTACTCTAACCTTCTTTTCCTCCACCTATTGAAAATTTTTCTATTAGTAACCAGACACCTAAACAAGGAAAGAAGAAGATTCATTGGAGGAAACGATGATTAGGGGGTAGGTCTCTAGCCTCTTGACATCATGTTGGAACGAAGCCACTAGCTCCAGCTAGAGGAAAACCACCTCTAGAGAGACACACTACTTGGAGTGATCCTCATTCGAGGGTCATCCCCATCATGATGTAGTAACTCTTTCCAAGAATGAGCTTAGTATTTTTTCTTTCTCGTGCTCATTAAAACATGAGAATAGGTTACTGGGTATACTTTTATCTCTTTTTTAGACTCGTAAAATATATATGCAAAAGGAACTCTTTGGCATATCCTTTAAGCTCTTTTAAGACTCTCTAAACATGAAAATATTGTCAAGTAAGATTGTTTCCTTTCAAACATGTTAAAAGTTTAGAAAGGAAATCTTTCGAGTGGTAGTTTATCTCCTTTTCGGCCTCACGAGATTAATTATGAAAAAGGACTACTCTAGTCAAGCATGATTAGAAGAGTTATCCCTTGTATTGTTAAACACTTTTTCCGGGCTTGGGAGACTAAATTTACGAAAAAGTCACGCATGAAGTCGCCTTTAAGTTCTTTTCAGACTCTCTAAACATGAAAAACCACTGAGTTTACCTTCTTTGGGGTCGTAAAACTATGCATCGAAGTACCCATCTAGTTTGTTAAACACATGTCAAAGGACTCATCCGAAGGATGAGCTATATCAAGCATATGTTATCATCCTCAATCTCATTAAAAAAGAAAGAGTTACTCATCTATCTGGATGGGGTGAAAATTGAAGGAATTGGGTCAAGTTTTTGGGATCCTTTATGGAAGTTATTATCTCCTTTGAACATGGAACATGTTTGTGTCTTGTCTTACAGTTGGGTTATCCACTTGTCTCTAAGTCATACCAATTCCATGTGTCATCATATTTTTTCATTCTAGTCGAAGAGTGCTCTTATTTTCGTCACATTATGTTCTTGGTACTCGTAGAGTCAATGCTGCCAAGTCAATTTTCATGACTCATCATGTTAAAGGAAAGTTTCATTTCAAACCATCCATCTACAGTATTATCAAATTCCATTTCCTGTGTCAATCCATACTCATTCGATTCACCATATTACATCACTTTCCTACATTAGTTTCACATCGATGATGGGGGATACATCAAGGCCCTCCTTCGACGAGTATTTTCTTGTCGACTTCATCACATTATTTGGGAATTAGAATTAGAAACCAATTAGTACCTTGGGACATGCATGCCTCAAAGGTAGGCCTCCTCACTTCCAACAATAGGTTTACATCATTGACCTCTGATTGAATTATTCCACGAATGTTCAACCTCGGCTCATTTATTCACATTCACTGGAATGTACTAGGGTACCTTGGGAGTCATTGACATCGTTGGTGATTTCCCTCACACTTTTTAACGGTTTACATCAATGACTGGTAATCAAGTGGTTTCTACCATGTTCAACATCAAATCATCTATTCACTTGGCTACATTCATACCACATTGGGATTGGGATGAAGAACCTGGGTTGGGTGTCCACTTTGTTATATTCTTTGCACATTATGCGATGTAGATCATTTGAGTATGCTGATATATATACTTTCACATGGATCCACATTGTATTGATCCATGGCTATGTTTTGTCATCTCGTAGCTCTACTGTGTATTTTTTCGGGGCTGTGGTAATTTCATTTGATGGAGGTACGTATCCAAATTTCATATTTGGTGGCCATATCCTTAGTTAGTATTCTCATGGATCCACAGTGTATTGGTTGACGACCATGCTTTGAGTCATCTCATATTCTGAGCATAGGTATGACTGCCTCGAAAATGGAACATATATCAATATTGTTTCATTATTGTTTGCAGCTTATGCCAGGTTCTCCCACTCCAACAACCTTGCATTAAATAATTTGTAAATTGTTTCAAACATCATTTTCTCTTATGACCTCACACTTTAGGGGGCATCTGTTACACATAAAAATTCCACATTTTATGTTCACACCCTAAGTGTTGCAAAGTGACATATGCACCTCGATAAGTGTTGCATTCACTGTCGCAAGTGTCGTATGCACCTTCCCAAGTGTTGCATTCAATTTTTGAGGTGTTGACACCCCTTGACACCATTAAAATGGTTTTTCATGACCCCTAAGTCATATGGGAGGAGGAAAACCATCATTTCTAGGTCAAAACACACTTTTTCCTTGGAAAATTTGACCCATTTTTTAGCATTTATGAAGGGTGGTGCCCCCAAGTCCATACTGAGGGTGCACACATGGCACTCCCTATACCACTATAGGGGAGTGCCATTACTATAGTGGCACTCTTTCTCTCATTGAGGTGGAGTGCCATTCTTGTTGAGAAAAGAGGGGGATCCCATCCACCTTTATCTATGGGCAACCTCTTTGAGGTGGGGTTAGTTGTGTTTGACCCTCATTCTTGGGATTGACTTTAGGATATGATCCAATACTTAAAGATCCATATCCTCAACCATACCCCTCATTTTATCATGGTTGTTATGCCTCTCAATCCTATATATTGAGGGCTTCCCAAGGTGAAAGAAAGAAGCTTTTAGATATCAAACTTATGATCTTGGTTGAGTCATGCATGGGTTGGAAAAGGGGATCTTGGGGAGGTTGTTGCAACTACATCTATTGTGGTCTATAAGTATTCTATTTGGGTTCTCTTTTCAATATACTTGGCCTATTTCCTTCTATCTTGTGTATTCTTGCATGTGCTTGTCTACTATTCCTTTGATCTTTGTAGATGAATTTGTGTGATATAATATTGTAGAGTAAGATTTCTTTGTTTCTCTTTGTTGCCTATTGTAGATATCAAGTTGCGCTAAGGAGTTTGGAGATAAAGCTTAGATTGGAAGCAGCGAGGAAAAACTTCAAAACAAAGTGCATCACTCTTTCTCCTTCTCTCTTTTTGATTGGTTAAACCGAATTCAAAGGGATGTTAGTGTCCACCTGTAGTTTTATGTCTTGGTATTAGGGGTATGCAATCCAAGGGAGGCTTCACCTATCCGCAGGGGAAATACTCAGCAACACATATTCTTGGACATATTTATTGTTGTCTGGATATCAATCAATAAAGTAGTTGGTTTTTTCTGAATAGCACCAAAATCCTACAAAATGATATGTAGCCAGAAAATTTCACATGTTTCTTCCCAAGATAATATGTATTCTACCTCTGCTGAATACATTTCCACTATAGACTAATTTTTACAACTCCAAGATACTACTGCAGAATCCATATTCATTAAATGACCTAAAATTGATGTTCTATCATCAATATCACCTGCAAACTAAATATCCATCAAGTGTAAAGTTGTCATTCTTCTTATAGAGAAGCCTAAAATATTTGTCTACCTTGAATGTGCTCTAGAACCCTTTTTGTTGCATTCTAGTGACTTTCTCTAGGTTCATGCATGAATATTGAAAGAATCATGACTGCATATATGACAAATTTGTATGTGTATTTTTCGAGTAAATGAGGCTTCCAATCATCTGTTTATATCTACTATAGTTCAACAATTCCCTCCCTTCAAATTTTGAAAGTTTTAAGTTTTCCTCCATAGGAGTAAGAGAGGGTTACAATCCTCCATGCCAAACTTCTTCTACAATTCTATTGTATACTTACTTAGACTAAGGAATATTTGATGAGTTGTTATGAAACTTCCACTCCAAAATAATATCAAAGTGGCCCCAAGTTAGTCATTTTGAACCCTTTTTGAAGTTCTTATTTCACATAGTTGATGTGAACTTCATGGTTCCTTGTGATGATTAATTCATAAGTATAACTAACAATGACTACCAAGTTTTGACCTTTTCATTATAAAATGTAAAGTATCATTAGACTCATTATAATGAAAACCAACATGTCTAAGGTATTAAACCATTTTGGCATACCATGCTCTAGGTGCCTATTTCAAGCCTATAAAGCTTTGATTAATTTGAAAACTTTTTGATCTTGTCCTTGAATTTCAAAACCTATGGGTTGAGCCATATAGACTTATTCTTTCAAGTTTCCATTAAGAAAATAACTTTTAAAATCCATTTGGTGAAGTGTCCAACCATATTGTTCAACCAAATTTATTACCATTTTGATTGTATTACACTTTGTTGTCGATGTGATTGTTTCTTCATACTCTATCTTGAGTCACCAAATTATCATCTTTTTTACCATTATATCATGTCATTTTCCCTGACTTTTAATCATTTTTCATTTTCTCGTAACCTTACATTAAGACCATTTTAATGTTTGTATGAGGGATTAGACTTATTATTTTCCAATGCATTTATTTTAGTATTTTGAGTGAATTTATGATTAAATATTAGAAAAATAACAAGTTTTCACTTAACCTTGAAAGTTGGTTGAGTTTGGTGATGTTTACAGGTATATTTGGATTTTCCAATGATGGTTATTTTTAACAACTAGCTCTAAATTCGAATTTTCTCTCCAAGCATTGAATATTTCATGAGGATTGGAGTGTTCATTCAAGTATCTTGGATAGAGAAGAATCATGAAGTTTTGGATGAGATTAGTTATCAAATATCTCAAAGTTTTTGGAGATATTGTTGGCTTTCTAAATACTAGCAAATGGTTGTAACCACATGAGAGAATTATGGATCTGAATTAATTGTTGCTTATCTTATTCTCAGACAAAATTATGTATAAATAAGAGTTCCTCCTCCATTCCAAGAAGATGACTCTTGGAGCATATTTCCAATTGATGATGGATTAAATAAAACATCATGAAAATTTCTTCCATATGGATTGTAAGTTTATAGTTTCTGTGTGTTTTATGATTTGATACAGTTTATGATGTTGTAGAGTAGATTTCTACCTTGTTCTTGGGAGAATTGAGCTCACTCCAACTGGATCATGGAAGTATTTTCCTTTATGTAAGTGCGGCGTGTTTCATGTTTTCATTTGATTTCATTTCTCTTTTTAATATCCATTCATTGGATTATCTACATACAAAATGGAGCACCGTTGTAGAAAAGTTCAATTTGAACACAACCTGATTTACAACCATGGTGGATATAGAGTAAGAAATATTCAATGATGGATGAAGTGTGGGGTGTTTCATTTTTTCATTTGATTTCATTTATCTTCATTAATCTTTCTTTCAATTTATGTTGTGTGGATCATTGGAGAGGTTATATCTTCCACTGAATGCCATGGTTCATGAGTGAAATTCCTCTTTTGAATTCCTTGAATGAATGACCATTAGAGTAGGTGAAATATTGGGATTGATGCACTTAGACAAGCCTTTCTACTATTGTCCCAGCATAAAATTCTACCCTAGTGATCACCATATCTTATATATTTCCTTTGTCTCTTGCATTTACATTTCTTTTTTGGTATAAGCGAGATCACTTACTAAAGGGAAGGGATACACATTGTGACTCTTCATGGTTACATGAATTCTTTGTTAAGTTATTGTGAAATATTGTAACCTATGGTGAAGGAATTTTGTGTTGACACCCCATTTAGCACATATCTCCTAAATTTAAATTTTGAATTCTTTCTAGATAGAATTATAAATTCTTGCTTGTATATCTATGTTTACGGACCCTCAGATTGATAATTTAATTTCCACAAACTATACATATAATTTGAATAACATTTTTGGTGTGGTTGTTGGGTAGGTGTTGAAAGGATTAGAGAATAGGTAGGTTTTTTCTTATTTAGTCTATAATTTAGCTACAATTGCAACTTGGGGGAGGAGAAGTGGTAAGATGCAAAGGTGTCATTACTTTAGAATTTTTGAAAGGATTCTAGCCAAACACATTCACTTTAGTGAGTTTCTCTGAAGCCTCATTGTTTCCTTTTTTGAAAATAAGTGTGTTTCCTTTTATGCAAGTGAGTTTAGTTATCATTGTATAAATCAAAATAGATAGATTTCTTGATAAATCATTTCAATATTTTCACTTGTAGTGCAGTAAGAACCACTCCATCCACTAACATATTGGTAGGAAGATCTACAGGGATAAGGGATGTATATGGAGAAGGATTTAAAGGAAGGATATGATCTTTCTAGAGAGCAATCAATTGTGATTCATCTAATTTGTGAGCAAAATTCTTGTCCAAATTTTGATAATAGAGTGACAATTTGTTACAAGTTCATCAACATACCATAAGTTTTCTAAAATCTATGTTTAAGATTCATAATATGGGTATTGGATATTTTTTGGGGGATAAACTCAAAACATCATCATAAACACACTCACCAAGAATCCCACATGTCTAGATCACATTTTAGGAGAAAAATGGTCTCTTTTATTTATTTTTAGCAAATTGACATTAGAAACCTCTTAAAAACAAAATTGGGACAGTCAATATTTGAGGGACTAAAATTGAGAATTTTTCAAACTTGTTTATAAGGGAGCTATCCCTTGGAGTCTAACTTATAAGCCAATTTGAACTATTCAATTTTGTTCTCAAACAAAAATTTTATGACCAAAACATTAATTGGATGTAGAGTAGGTAGCTCATGAAAATAGTTAGGACAACCAATTTTTGTATGCCTAAATAGATAGATATTTAAAAACTATTTCTATGGTGAATTATCTTACAAATATAGTTTACAAGGAAATTCAAATCACTCAATTTCAATATCATATGAGAAATGTATGCCCAAAACACTATCTGACTATCATAAATATGCATTCCTAAAACTATGTTTCCTAGGTTGTCCCTTAGCATATTAGACCCATAAATTATTATTGTATTCAAAGAATGTTTCTATTGGAGATACCTTCATGAATATATTTTAATATCCAATTGGAATTGCTTGAATCCTACCTTTAATGAAAACGTTATGATCAAAATAGTGATTGATGGTCTAGGCAGAAATTTGAAAAAAAAATGTCATGTAGGTTGTTCCTAAGCAGATTTGGCATATCATTTCATGGAATTTTAAAAACCTGTTTCTACTAGAGACATACCTCTGAATATAATTTCATTGTGATTTGTAATCACTCAAATAGGACATCAAATGAATAAATTGTCACCAAAATACCACGGGGAGGTCTAGGTTGGCCACCACTCTTCAATAGGTAAAAATTGCATTTTGTTTTATTTATCTTCCTTGGATTTGTTTCATAAGCACTACTTGTCAATTTTGTTTTATGAATATGTTTTGTATGAAGAGAGCCTAGACACCTTTCTTCTTCCATGATCTCATGTTTTATTGTAGGAAAGTGTTATTTTTTTGCACGTCTCGGGAGGATCAAGAAAGTCAATCTATGCATAAGTGATTTTCAAGACCAAATTTTTTTGAGAAGGGAATGTCATTCAGACATCCACATAAAAAGAATACCAAGTATAGACTAGTATCAAAGAGAGGTTAAACTCATACCATGCCCAGTCACATCCACCATGACAATACTACCAAAAGAAGTCTTCCAGAAGCCCATTATGTCATGGCATGCTCATTTATTTTCCTCTTAAAACTTAACAATCCACCCAAGTTGAATTTCAAACTTCCATTTTATTATGTAGCCGATATTAAAATTTTCATCTTACTACTACTACCAGATCATGAATTCAACACATTTTCTCTTCACAATATTGCCATGCTTTCCTGCTTCATCCAGTCCTAACCCATGAATAAAGTCTCTCAACTCACTTGCATGCTGAGTTACCTCACTTTACTTTTCCTTTTTCCAAATAAATTCTTGATTGATAGTGAAAATATTTCATCTATGGTTCTTCAAATGATTTTTTTCTATGCTCGCGTTGGATGATGTGGGATTCCTTAAGGCCCTCATTCCAACGAATCTTTTCCCATTGACACCAACACCTTATCTAGGATCAATATTAGAGATATATTATGGTACCTTGGGGCTTGCATCCATCAATGGTAGGCTCCCTCACTGACGATAGTGGTAATCCATTAATGTCCCTTGATTGTAAAATTATGCAGGTGACTCTACTTCAACACTTTCATGCGTACCTATCAGTATGTACTATGGTACCTTGACATTCATTTTCATTAATGGTGAGTTTCCTCACGTTGGTTAATGATATCCACTAATGATCAATAATCCAATGAATTATTCCCATGTTCAACTTTGGCACATTCATTCACATGGTTAGAATTGTACCATGGGTTTGGATACGGTTGAAGAATTTATGGTTTCATATCACTAACAATAGTGTGTAGCTTCCACATTTTCAAATAAAAAGTCCAGCTATAGTATATTAGTTCCAACAATAATAAGGATTAGAGGTTTCAGTTCTATATCTTACCCTTTGCTCCTCTGGCCAAGAGGAAGAAAGAAACGTGATTCAGATCAGATTGTTTCACTTCATATCAATGATCTAGCAATAGCATCCATAATATTCCTCCATTATTACAAGATCTCTCATATGCATAACTCATGGACTTCTCAGGTAGGTGCAAGTATGTTGTTTTCTAATCTTTAATAAGTAATTCCTTGATGCCAGAAGAAGTGTATTTGGGAAATTATTTATGCCCCTTATGCTTTCCTCCCCACTCTCATATGCCCTTTCCTATTTTTCCTATTTCTAAGGATGGAAACAACCTTTAGTTGGGGGGGGAGACATTCATACCTTGTGATCCCATACTCTTATACCATATTTTGATCCCATATAACATACTTTGTCACCTCATACAATGGTGATCAACATATTTCTCCCATGTGATTTTTGTTTTTCTTGTAAATATCCTCATTGATTTCCTAAAACCCCTCATTATACTACATATGAGCACAACTCCAAATCAAAATCCAGTGGTTGAGGGATGATTGATCCGGATTATTTTCAGCACGAAATAATAGAGGATATATAATAAAGGAATGTACAAAGATATATTAGATATCCAATAATATAACATAGATATATCAGAGATATAACCATAAACACAGAGACACAGTAATATACAATTTCTATTAATGAGTGGAATGTACAAAATTGTAGAAATATAGAGTGAAAGACTCACTAGAATAGTGGAAACTTATCTTTGAGAAGAGATGTAGAAGATATGCTCATTGACAAGAAGATGGTTGTTATAATGAGGCTCCAAAGGAATTTTTAACATAAATAAAATCTAAAACCCTAATCTAGGAAGATGAGAAGCCAACAGGTTTGTGGACCCCGTTTTGGGTAGTTTGGTGTATCAACTTCCCGACGACATAACTTTGGCATACGATCTTCTCTTTGGGCGCACGATAGCTCATTGGAAGGGTATTGACGAGGAGATTCATTTAATAGTGTAAATCATGCCTTTGGATCTCATTGAGGTTCCCAATCATGAAAAATCATCGTTTGGGCCCTTGAAATGGCCCTGTAAGTTTAGGACCTGAAAAAACTGCTAAAAATAGTAAATTTCCACAGAACTATTTTGAGCCAGCTGGAATAGGTGGGTGTCCACCAATATCCACATGGATAAATTATCCTTCCTTAGGAAGTAATGGCATCCATTGCATTGATTTCCTGGGGGGGAGGAGGAAGCGTTTGCTGAATCTGAACCTTGGTGAGTTGCTTGCCTAGCTGGAGATGTTGCACTACTTGGCTTTTGGAAGGTTGTCAACAACCTGATGTTGGAAGGGTTGGACCTTTTTAACTAGTCTGGATACATGATATGACTGTGTAAAAAAGGAATCTATGTTCTTTTCTTCAATCTTGTCAACCTTCTTTTGTTGGATAAAAGGTGCTTGGACTGAGGCTGCAATGGTTGCAGTGTCCTTTTGTTCACCTTTTGAATAGATTGTGAAGAGGTTGAGTGTTGTAGTATGATATATTACCTTGCGACACTGTTTAGGTGGTACAGTAGTCGAAAATACCTCTGGTATCCCATAGAGATGACCCCCCAAAGTAACAATGACACTACAAGGTTAAGACTCATATATAACATGGTGCTTCCACATATATGGCCGGCCCAAAATAACATCACATAAATCCAGCATGGAAATGTCACATAATACCTCATCCTTGAAGGGATTGATTCTGTATGAAAAGTGACACTGCTGGGTGAAACAGATATCTCCTCCCTGGTGAAGCCACCCGATGTTGTATGGTTGCAGGTGTGATGTTGTCGACAATTCCAACTGTTTGATGACCTATGTTGAGATTAGGTTCTTCTCACTTCTGCTATCAACAATAAAATGCAGCGGTGTCCCCTTCATCCACATCTGGGAATGGAAAAGGTACTCCCCCTCTTCAGGATCTGTTGGTTCTTTTGGTTAAATTGTTGTGGCTATGACAGTAGCAGTGGGGTTTGTGTTGATGATCTGTCTTCTCCCATTATTTTCTGAATCAAATTCTTAATCAGGGTTCGACTCCTTTTCTTTGATCTCAGCCACCAATGATTTTTTTGAGCGAAATTCATCAGTGTTGTGCCAGGGAATTTTTTGAAAATTTCACCACTTTCCAGTGTCCTCCTTCTTCTTTCTGTTACCCTTCTTTTCGTGTGGCTTGCACTGGTTTTTTGGAGGCTAGTTATTAGGTTTGTATTTACCATACTTTGGCTGTTGCATATTTGCATACCCGAACTCCCATTTGTTTTGGTTCCTAAATTTCTGCTCAATTTTGAAAGCATATTGATAGGAAGCTCCCAGTGATGAGATGTCTAGAAAATCCATTTCAGTTTGGATGTACCTATGCAGAGCCCCACAATATTTTATAACCATATGTATCTCAGAGTCTTTGATACCCAATTTGGTGTGCAAGGTATGGAAAGTATTTGTGAAATCCGACACTGTTTGACCCTTCTCTTGTCGTAGTGTGGTCCATCTCATGTACTGGTCATTATAGTTACCAATAGGGTAATATTGTTCCTTGACCACATCCACAAAAAAATCCCAAGTGGGCTCAACCCCATATATTCCAAACTCCTCTGTGGAACTTTTCTCCCAGTAATTTTCCCACCAATGTTTGACATGGTGGAGAGCCTTAAGGAGTGAGAAGATGATCTTTCCCTTGTCAGAAAAAATTATGAAGAGAGAAATAACCTTATAGCATATTTAACCATTTTTCTAGGGCATTCACATCTATCTGACCTTCAAATATAGTAATATCAAAATTAAATTGTACCTTGAAAGGAGAAGTTCCTCCAAATTGGTCTCTTGATGAATACACGCTTTCTATTATCGACAAGAGTTGAAGGATGTGGGAAAAATTCTCCATCATTTCGTCCCTCTGTCACATGAGAGCTTGCTTAAGAAACATATTAATAGAATCTTCTGCTATGATGTTTTTATTTTCTTCCACCATGGAGGGTTTCTTTGGCGTGCGAGAACGATTTTTCTCAATAGAACAATCTCGAGACCCAACTTTCTATACTCGGACCTCGTCAAGGACATGCACTCAAAAATAATCAAGAGAAAACTGCTCTGACACCACTAATCTAGATTATTTTTGGCACAGAATGAGATCGGAGATACAATAAAGGAATGTACAGAGATATATCAAATATCCTATAATATAATAGAGATATAACCATAAACACAGAGATGCAATGATACACAATTTCTATTAATGAGCAAAATGTACAAAACTGTAGAAATACAGAGTGAAAGACTTGCTAGAATGGTGGAAGCTTATCTCTGAGAAGAGATGTGATGACTATGCTCATTCACAAGAATATGGTCGTTACAATGAGGCTCCAAATGCCTTTTTAACATAAATAAAATCCAAAATCGTAACCCCAAAATATGAAAATCCAAAAAGTTTCTGGACCTCGTTTTGGGTAGTTTGGAGTATCAACTTCCCAAGGGCATAACTTTGGCATACAATCTTCATTTTGGGCGCACGATAGCTCGTTGGAACATTATTGAAGAGGAGCTTCATTTCACAGGCTCAATCATGCCTTTGGAAATCATTGAGGTTCCAAATCGTGAAAAAATGACATTTAGGCCCTTGAAATGGCCCTCCTACCTCTTGGTGCACAAACTATTGTGTCCTCGTTTTGAATGCATGATTGAATTTTCAAGTTTATGGTATTTTTTCTAAAAGGTGGAGATTATTTGTTGCAGTGGTAAACAATTTAAGTATAAGAAGTAGGTGTTGACACACAAGAACCAACACTCATGGAATTGTTCTTGCCACACAAGAACCAACTACAGTAAGATCATTTGAAACTCAAGCTCAAAGGTAAGTGTTGCCACACAAGAACCAACTCTTGCAAAACTTGTGGTTTTCACACAAGAACCAACCACAAGTAGATCAACTACCACTCATATAATTCTCAAAGAAAGAAGACCTCATCACACAATTCAGGATAATTAGATGCAAGGTTACATGAGGACATGCAACATGTTCAGTTGGGGGGAGATGTTGAATCACCAAATTTTCATCCTTTTTACCATCATAACACATCATTTTCCTTTACTTTTAATCATTTTATGTTTTCCCATAACCTTGCATTAAGACCAATTTAATGTTTATCTCAGGGATTAGACATATTATTTTCCAATGCATTTATTTTAGTATTTTGGGTGAATTTATGATTAAATATTAGAAAAATAACATGTTCTCACTTAACCTTGAAATTTGGGTGAGTTTGGTGATGTTTACATGTATATTTGGAGTTTCCAATGATGCTTACTTTTACCACCTAGCTCCAAATTCTAATTTCGTCTTCAACCATTGAATATTTGACGAGGATTTGGAATCTTCAATCAAGTATCTTGGATAGAGAAGAATCATGAAGTTTTGGATGAGATTAGTTATCAATTATCAAAAATATTTTGGAGATATTGTTGGCTTTCTAAATACTAACAAATGGTTGTAACCACATGAGAGAATTGTGGATCTGAATTAATTAGTGCTTATCTTATTCTCAAAGAAAATTATGTATAAATAAGAGTGGAATTCCTCTTTTCAATCCCTTGAATGCCTGGAAATTAGAGTAGGTGAAATATTGGGATTGGTACCCTTGGAGAAGCCTTGCTACTATTGGACCAGTGCATAAAGACACCCAAGTGATCACCATATCTCATAGATTTCCTTTCTCTCTTGATTTTACAGTGCTTGTTTGGTAGAAGAGAGATTGCTTATTGAAGGGTAGGGATAACATTGTAACTCTTCATGGTTACATGAATGGTTTGTTAAGTCATCATGAAATATTGTAACCTATACTGAAGGGGCTCTATGTTGACACCCCAATTAGTATATATCTCCTAGATTAATTTCTGAACGTTTTTTAGATAGGATAGGATAAGCTCTGATCCTGCAAATATTTTTCTTGCATATCTAAGTTTAGAGATTCCTGGATTGATAATTTAATGTTCATAAATTATACATATAATTTGTCTGAGACTCTATGCCTTGTTTTTTAGAAAAAACTATTTTCCATAAGTTTTTCTTTATACTCAACCTCACCAATTTCTTTATACTTGATTTGGTAAAACCATTTGCAAATGATGGGTTTAAAATCTATTGGACAATCCATAAGTTTCCATGTTCCATTTTAAATTATTGAATCATACTCATCCACCATGGCTTTCTACCATTCTTTATGCTTCATTGCTTCCTCAAAAGTGGTGGGTTCAATGGAAGTATGAGTGATTAAGGAAAACATTGATTTAGATGTAGTAGAACTTCTATTTCCTTATTTGTTTTGTTCATGTAGGTGAACATATTTGAGTGGTTGTGTGAAACATTTTGGTCTATTTTGTTGAGCCTGTGGTGAAGTTTCTACAGTTGATGTGATACATGTTGAAGAAGAATCATCATTTATAGAAGATTTATATAACTCTTAAGAATTCATTTTGGGGGATAATTCTTTCTCAATCCAATTTGGTTTTCTTTGATGAATTTTTTTTATCCTAAGTCATCTTTTTCTCCAAGCGACTAAGGATATTATCAATCTATTTATCTATTTGAATTTCTATTTCATTAAATAAACCATCCCTATTGATAATGAATTATGCACTAGATAGAAACATATAACCTTTCTTTTCATCTAAATATTTAATAAGTATGCATTTTATATTGTAATTTTCTAACTCAATCATTTTTCCTTAGGAACTAAGGCATAACAAGTTGAGTTGGAAATTTGAAGATGATTAACTGAAGGCTTAGTACCATACCAAGGTTCATATGGAGTGATTCCATAAAAGGAATATGTGGGTGATTGATTCTTTAGTTACATTGTTGTATGAACTACTTCAACCCAATATTTAATGCTCAACCCTTTGAAGTGTAACATAGATCTTTCCATGAAAAAAACCCTAGGGGAAGCCATGGCACTGATGCCGAACCCTGCTCAGCAACAACAGCAACAGGCGGCGGCGGTTCTACTGAACACTTCTCTGTATATGGGAGATCTGGATCCCACCATCACCCAAGGGAAGCTCTATGAATTCCTCAATCAGTTGGCCCTCGTTCTTTCAGTTAGCGTCGACAGAGACCAGATCAATAGGAATCCCCATGGTTATGCCTCCATCAACTACAGCCACGCTCACGAGGGAATGGCGTTGGCATTTGATGAGTTAGGGAGGCCATTTTTCGGAATAAGGGAGCAGGAGTAGAAAACCCGAGGCTCAGACGCTCAGAAGGCCAACTTCTCGGCCGCCAGGGCCGCTGCGCGAATCCTCTGCACCTCCCGCGGCCCCAAGGGAATGGACCAGATGCTCCAAAGCCCCGACAACGATGTCACCATCAGGTTACACGGTTAGTCGAGTAAGCTTCTAATCGCCCCAGGACCCAAGAGATCGCTGAGCGACTACGTGAGGGTTATGCAAATGAAACGGAACCCTAACGGGGAGAAGGAAGCGACGGTCCTTTGCAGGGATGAGGTGAACCAACAAGTACTAAACCCTAGCCGCGGCCGTCGATGCCTTAACCTACATAGCAGCAAGACTAGCTCTGAGATCACGACAAGCTTCCCTCTTTTTATAAAAACCATTGCCAGATCTTCTCTCTGCTTGCAGGTTCAAGACTCACACTCTGTCTTTGAGCTCAAAACCCAAATCCACCAAGCCACAGGGATTCCGCCTAGATTCCAACGACTAATATTCGAAGGCAAATAGCTTAGAGATGGCTCCCTTCTACGAGATTACGGAAATCTAAAAAACGCAACCATTTCTCTCACTTCTCAGTTGTGTGGAGGAGCGCCTTCAGTGACCCATCCAAGCTCTTACAAGCAGGCTGTGAAATCAAGGAATTCCGCTCCTTCGAAGCTCCAGGCAGAAGCTTCAAAAGTAAAGGAGCCCTTTGGAGGTGCCTTCATTGTGGAGCAGTGTGTAGAACCTCCAACAGCAGAAGTCGAAGACCCCCAATTCTATGGCTATGCCTTTCTCTACCAGGCCAAAGCCCTCATCTGCCGCTTCAACGGACTTTGGCCCTCAGCCCCTGCGCTAAAGGAATGGGTTAACAAGACCTGGTCAGAGGGTCATGAGCTATTCTTCTGTTCCAAGGGGTTCTTCATCGTCAACTTCTCCACCGAAGCCAAATGTCAGCGCGTGCTAGAGCAAGGTCCTTGGTTTTGGGGCAGATCTGGTCTTTCCATGCAGCGATGGTTCCCGGATTTCAATCCACTGACCATGACAACCATGACTACACTGGTATGGGTAAGACTACCCAATCTACCCCTGCATTTCTATTCTACATCTTTTTTACCCACCCTGGGCAATGCATTGGGTAGATTTATCAAGATAGACACAGACAAAATAACGAAAGGATTCATCACTTTCGCCCGCATCTGCGTTGAAATTGACCTCAGTCAAGGGCTTCTGGATAGGATTCTTATAGATTGGGGTGATGGATATCCTTTCATACAGATGGTAGATTATGAGAACACCGCCTTCAGATGTCGCTCCTGTCAGCAAATAGGGCATCTCCAAGCAACCTGTCCTCTTTCCCCCACCCCTCCCACAAATTCTGGAGCAAGAAAAAGAGCCAATGGCTGGCAAGGACCAAAATCTCACAAAAGCCGCCTGAACCCCTCCTTTGACAACAAGCAACATCACAAAGATGCTCCAACTCCTTCGCCTTCCTCAATGCCTTCACAGACCCCAACATTCGCTCAGCAGCCATCTGTCGACCCAAAACACCAGCCTGCAGCCTCAGCACAAAATCTTGAAGTTTCAGAAGTCATGACTCCAACTCCCGCAATTAAATCCTTGCACCCACCTCACGAAAAGGGGGAAACAAATGACACAATCATGATCTTAGCGTCGCTCCCAGGGACTCAGAAGAGACCTCATGAATCAGACAACTCAGACAGCGACAAAGAAGCACCACAGAATTCAACAGCTCAATATTTTGGCACTTCCTCGGACCATTTGGCTTTGGTGGTAAAGGCCACTGACCCTACCAGCTCCTCTGGTTGGATTGATGTTCGCAAAAAAAAAGGCAGAAAGGATCCTCATTGGCAAACACAATGATCTGGTCCTTCTCCTTATATTGTATTGTTTCATCTGGCTCTCTTTTAGCATAGGCTAGTTTCAAATGATCCCATGTTCTCTTTCTGGGGGGTCTTTTCCCATCCACAAATCAATGTATTACTTTGTACTTTTTTCATGGATTGAATAGAAGGATTCTCCCCTCTTACTTACAAAAAAAAAACATAGATCTTTCCATTCCCATTAGAGTTCTATTCATTATTTCTACGACTCCATGCTACTATGGAGTATAATAATTTGTCAACTACCTTTGCATTCCATTTTTCTTGCAACAATCATTGAATTCATTTGAAGTAAATTCTCCCCCATTATATGTTTTCAATGTGGAAATATTTTCTTTGGTGGAATTTTCAACTAAGAGTTGAAAATGTATGATTTTTTCAAAGGATTCTGATTTATCCTTCAAACAATATACCCAAGTCATCCTTGTAAAATCATCAAAGAAAATAATGAAGTATTTTATCCAACCAAGAGAATATTTCATAGGACCACAAATGTCACTATGGATAATTTTCAAGCACTTGTTTTCTCACCATGTACTTGTGATAAACGGATCCACCCTTCTCTTGCTAACAATACAAGCTTCACACTTAGCAATTTCCTTTTTGAAACTAGGAAATCCTTTAACCATCTATTATGTTTCAATTTTTCTTAAGATTTCAAATTTCAAATGGCCAAATTTGTAATCCATAATCTTAAGAAGCTAGAGGATAAATACATTGATTTTACAAAATCTTATTTGTGAAGAATGACCATGCCTTTTATTCTCAAGATTTTCACATGTTCATGTTGGCACAGGGGTAGAACCAGGGTTCAATGCTTTGACAATGCACCAACAAAACCCTAACTATTGGCCTTTTTGGAAACACCTACGAAGCAGGCGGAGTCTCACCCAAGGTAGAAGCAGGGGGGTTATAGGACTTAGGTGTCTGTAACCAAGCTAGGAAACAGATCTATGATAAGAACACTTCGCAGAGTATTCTAGCAACACTTAAAAGGTGATATGCATTAGTTCATTAGTTTCATTCACATCACATAATACAACCTAAGATAGATCAATGCAGTAATAATAGTGAATATTAAGTACTTCGATCGTTTAGCATGTAGCACCGATTTAGATCTAACATTCATTCATTATTAACATAAGTAAAGCACTAAGCACCAATAGAACTATATATCATACATAAAAGAACCGAGCAGAAATACAAACAAAACAACACAAAGCGAGCCAAAGACACAAGATATACATGGTTCACCCCAGTGTGGGGCTATGTCCACCAATTGCTTCATCTTCTTTATTATTCTTCAATCTCTTACATTCATCCTCTTCTATGCACTAAGACACAGATCCAAACTTTGCATAGGACAAGAGATCTGAGCACCAGATCTTCCTTCCCAAAATTAGGTCAAGGCATAGAGCCAACTTCTCTATCGAGCATAGAGCCTT
>CBVK0102606932.1:0-11963 GCA_900067695.1 Picea abies
AAGTGACTCTACAACAAGGCCTAAGGTTGGGAGGAAAGACGTCCTCTCTCATTCAGTTGGATTGGGTCATCCCTTTATCAGATAACTTTTCATCTGTATTGAACTACCTGTGAATGATTTATGTGAATGCTCATGACTAGAACAATTGAGTGTTAGTACATATGAATGTTTAAATCCAAGAGACTATTTGTGTATTTAAACTATGTCTTGAATGCAGTAAGATGAGCTATGTTGTGATGTATACTAACGCTTGGTTAGATCGTAAAAACGAATGAACGCAAACTACTACATGTTCAAATATGTTGTATGTTCCTTGTGTAGAGACCCTGCAACTCATGTGAGGCCTTAGCCTTAAGCTCAACAATTAGTAGAGGCTCAAGACCATCTTGAGTCCTCGAAAATCAGAAACCGAAGTCTTGCGGGACTCAAAAAATGGCTAAGTCTGTAGAGTGGAAAGCTATGACTTCACAAACCCTGTGTTGGTCAATTAGGAACCACAACCATTGATCCGAAGAGATCGTGACTGTTGATAAGTGGGCAGTCATAATCACCGCGTTAGAGACATCCCTCAGATGTTGTGGGAAGGACTCTGAAACAAACTTGTCAGAGTGAGACTTTCGGGAAGAAATCTCATGTACCATGAAAATAACCCTGATGAAAAGGTTTTGAAGTTAGGTTAGTGTGAACCGTAGATTTGTAAGCGGGAGGGATGATATTCTAGTCGTTTATCATTATAGGCCCCACTAGTAGGTCAGAAGGGTGAGATTTGATGGGGAGCGTCAATGTGAAGACACATATCAGTGGTTTCTTAGGTGAATGAATTGAGCGTGGGCCTAGCGGGATCAACATTGACAACTTTCAAGGTACGAACTTGATGGATTCAGAGAAATCCTCTGATGGCATACAAGTGTGAGTTCGATGGAGGGAATATCTTGATCGTAGGTTGAAAAATGGAGAGACAACATGATGGCCATCAATTTTCCATGAGCTCTGTCTAAGTTAATAGAGTGAATTTATAACTTCATGGTTGACGTGGCTTTCCAATGGGGAAGTGAGAGACAACATGATGGCCATCAATTTTCCATGAGCTCTGTCTAAGTTAATAGAGTGAAGTTATAACTTCATGGTTGACGTGGCTTTCCAATGGGGAAGTTGGAGTGAGTTTAGAGTGATAAGTGTCACTTACCCATAAGTGGATGAGTCAAGTGGGATCAACCTGGTAGGAGAGCCATAGGTTCTGAATCAATCAAGACAGTCTATTGGGAGATTGCATCTTATGTTGACGATCATCCCTTGAGGAGAAGGGTATATTCCTCGATACCCTGGTTTCAGAGTAAGGAAACTGCTCGAGCCATTCTGGCTCTGAACAGATGGCATCGATTGACGATCATCCCTTGAGGAGAAGGGTATATTCCTCGATACCCTGGTTTCAGAGTAAGGAAACTGCTCGAGCCATTCTGGCTCTGAACAGATGGCATCGAAAGGGAAGACTCTTCAATACCATATCTGTCGAAGGTGAGTTATGAGAGTACTAGCAAGGAGTCTGAGCCATAGCTCTGACGGTCCTGCGTGGAGCGAACTCTCTTGGTGGCAGAATTTCACTAGCACAACGTAGGTGCAACGTAGTATTCACAACATATGATGAGTGTGTTGAGGTATCACGTAGATGCCACGTGTCAATGGTATATAGGTCGAAGACCAAGGAACTTTGAAAATGTCATAAATTTCTATCTAGGACTTAGTTTTGAACAAAATAGCCACCGTTGGAAAGCTCTTGATGAGAAAAAGACGATGAACCATAAAGAAAAGACGAGATCGGGATAGCCGATAAAAGTGATAGTTTCAATACCCCATCCCTTAAAATGACACTTAGGGGTCAGGTGTACCACAGAGTGGTATCAGAGCACAGTTGAAACCCTAGGCTTGACTGGGTCACTAAGACCACGTAAGGTTACTTAAAAATGATTTTATGTTGTTTGGGATGCATGAGTCAAAATATTGACATAAACTGATAATTATGATTGTTGTTTCAACACGCAGGACGAATTGAAAAAGCTCATAGAAGTGGATGGTACAACACAGTATGGATGGCCACTTGCACCTCAAAGATGAAGAATCTGACGACTAGAGGGGTAGGCAAACCCCTCCAAATTTGATGGCTATTGTGAGGATTCTAAAGGCATATAATGAGAGACTTATGAGAGAGCATGTCGAACATGCAGAGTTGAACACAGTTCTACTATAGAGTCTGTCTAAAATTCAAAAAAATATGTATCAAGGTCCTAGCAATGCAGAGCTACAACGGTCAGAGAGGTTGAAAAACCCTTCGGATGCCCATAAGAATGAAATGGATCACAACGATGTGGGAAATAGTTCTTCCAAAAGAAAGTGTCAAGGCGCTAAGAGAGGTAGGTCGAGTGGAGGCAATTCCACGAATTCCTCTGGTCAGAAGACTAATTCAGCGAGATAGTCCAGTAGTAGCACAAAATCCAATATTTCTGAGAGGAGAAAGAGGAAGAAATATCAGAGTATTATAACTGAAGAATTCAAGAAGGAAAAGCTGTTTATGTTTGATGGTGAAATAAATAAAGGAGAGGAAGTCGAAGCATGGCTATTCAACTTGAAAAAATACTTCCGAGTACATAACTACTCAGACAATACCAAGGCAAGGATTGCAATGTTTAACCTGAATGGAAGGACTTCCATTTGGTGGGAAGACCTCAAAGAAATCAAAAGGATGAAGGAAAGAAAATTAACCTAGAAACATTTTGAGAGATACTTTTTCAAGACTTACCTATCTAAAAAGTATTATGATGATAAGATAAAGGAATTCTATGAGCTTAAGATGGGGAAACTTACCTTGGAGGCGTATGAAAAACGATTTATGGAATTATTGAGGTATGCTCCATACCTTAAGGACAAGAAGGAAATGATCCAATGTTTTATCAGTGGGTTGCCACAGTCATACCAAGATCGAATTGAGTTCGAAAAACCCAAGACACTGGAAGACACCATTCATAAGGATAAATGTTTTTATGATGAGTCCAAGCATAAGCATGAGTCTCCTAAGGATTGGAAAGAAAGGACAAGAGTGGATTCCAAAAGAAAGGATTCAAGTCTTTTCCCCTTAATAATTATGAGAAGTATGCACAATCGGTTCAACCAAGCAGGAGTGTGCATCAACAAAATTTTTCGTCCCAAAGTAGGAATAAGCCATTAGAGCAGGCAAATGAAAGAGCAAAGGAGCCCAAGAAAGGACCTTTGCAATGCTGGGGATGTGGAGAGCCACATATATTGAGGGATTATCCCCATAGGCAGCATGACAATAAAAGAGTGTATAATGTACAAGGGGAAGCTATAGTCAACGACTTAGCCAGGATCATACCGAGAATCTATGCAGCGGTAGAAAATCGACAAGCAAACCACCAAGCCTTTGAGGTGGAATTGGAAGGTATTATTACTAAAAACCCAATCTCTATTTTAATTGACCTAGGATCTAATCTTAGTTATGTTTCACTTTGAGTGGTTGAAGCACGTTCATTACAGAGAAAGAAACACACCAAGGCGTGGTTAGTTCAATTAGCCATTGGAAGAAGGAGGAAAGTGGAGGAGGTTGTTGAAGCTTGTCCAATTCAGATGGAGGGATTTCATACCCAAGTGGATATGAATGTTCTACCCCTTGGATCTTATGACATGTTATTGGGAATGGATTGGTTAGCTACCCATAAAGAAAAATTGAAATGCTATGAGAAAACTCTAGAATGCGAAGATGAGGAAGGAAATATGATAATTTTGCAAGGCATTCGAAAGCCAGTCTCTGTGAGATAAATATTAGCATTATAAGTCAAGAAGTATAGAAGAATAGGGTTTCCTCTATATGTTATACAAATAATAAATTCAATAGAAAGCGACGAGCTAAAGGTTGAAGAGCATCCAGTGTTATGGGAGTTCAGGGATGTGTTTCCGAAAGAGGTGCCTCGATTACCTCTGAAAAGAGACCTTGACTTTTCCATTGATCTCATGTCGGGAGTAGTGCCAACATAAAGAGTGCCTTACAAGATGAGTGTGCTAGAGTTGGTGGAGCTAAAGATGTAGTTGAAGGAAATGATGGACAAAGGTTACATTAGACCGAGTGTGTCCTTGTGGGGAGCACCAACCCTGTTTGTAAAGAAGAAGGATGACGCCTTAATATTATGCATTAATTATCGACAATTGAACAAGATGACCATCAAGAAAAAGTGCCTTTTCCTAGAATAGATGATCTATTTGATCAACTCAAAGGGGATACAATTTTCTCAAAAATAGATTTGAGATCGGGATATCATCAAGTTAGAAATAAGGACGAAGACATCCACAAGACAACCTTTAAGACAAGGAATGTATACTATGAGTTTGTTGTGGTGTTGTTTGGACTTACAAGTGCACCAACTACATTCACATGTTTAATGGATAGTGTGCTCAACAAGTACTTAGACAAGTTCGTATTAGTGTTTGTGGATGAAATTTTGGTGTATTCCAATAATCAAGAGGAGAATGGAGAACATCTCAGGATGGTGTTACAGGTATTAAGAGAGCGCCAACTATATTCCAAGTTCAACAAGTGAGATTTATTTAAATAGGAAATCCAATATGTAGGCCACGTAATCTCAACCGAAGGAGTTGCAGTAGACCCTGCAAAGATCAAAGCAATCATGGATTGGCCCACCCCCATAAATGTGACGGTGAGATTTATCAAGGGATTCTCCAAGATTTGAAATCATATTACGTCAATACAAAGGAAGGGAAAGAGATTCGTGCGGTCACCAGAGCATGAAGACAATTTCCAACAATTGAAACATTTGTTGACCTATGCCCTTGTTTTAAGGATTGCATACCCAGAAAAAGACTTCTTCGTTTGCACAGATGCTTGCAAGGAGAGAATTGGTGGATTTCTCATGCAATAAGTACAAGTGGTTGTTATGAATCAAAGAAGCTGAATGAATATAAGCAGAGGTATGCTACCCATGACCTAGAACTTGCCACAATTGTACATGTGTTGAATATGTGGAGACATTACTTGCTCAGGAGGAGAGTTATCCTCATGAATAACCATTGTATTCTGAAGTATTTGTTTGATCATCCAATATTGAATGCTAGACAAGCTAGGTGGATGGCATTGATTAGTGAGTTTGACTTCAAAATCTAGCACATAAAAGGAAAAGAGAACAAAGTAGTCGATGCACTCAGCCGAAGCGTTCAGACAATACACTTAGAAACAACAAGTGTAGGAGATTCCAACATTCAACAGAGAATTAAGACCCTCTTGTCAGAAGATAAGTTCTTCAACTTAGTGAGGGAAAATTTGCAACAAGAACCTAAGGAAAATAAGTATGAAGGATATCAGCTGAGGGTTGATAACTTGTTGATCTATAATAAGAGGCTATATGTTCTTGATTCAACAGACTTGAGAAAATTGATTATGGATGAGTTCCATAGGAGGCCATACGCCGGTCATCTTGGTTATCAAAAAATGGTGACAACAACTAGGCAACTATATTATTGGCCTAAGATGAAGTAATACATTGATTTTTATATCTCGAAGTGTTTAGAGTTCCAACAGGTGAAGGTCGAGCATCGATACCTGTGGGACTATTGCAACCCATACAGATACCAGAGTGGAAATGGGAAGTGATTTCCATGGATTTGATCATAGGTTTACCAAAGACAGTCAAACAACATGATGCAATCATGGTTGTAGTGGATAAGTTGAGTAAGGAAGCTCATTTTATTCCCATAAAGTCTACTTTTAAATCCATAGACGTTGCCAATGTTTTCATGAAAGAGATATTCAAGTTGCACGATTTACCTAAAACCATAATTTCAGACAGAGATACCAAGTTCACCTCAAATTTATGGTGAAGATAGTTTGCAAGTTTAGATATATAGTTGGAATTTAGTATGGCCTACCATCCTCAAATCGATGGTCAGACTGAAGGGGTGAACATAGTGCTATAGGATATGCTATGAATGCATGTTATGCATAAACCCAATCAGTGGGAAGAATATCTACCTTTGGTAGAATATTTGTACAACAATGGTTATCAAGAATCATTGAAGATGAGCCTGTTTGAGGCTCTATATGGAAAGAAGCCCATACTTCCAATTAGTTGGGATAATCTAGTGGAAAAAGTTACACTTGGACCTGAATTACTTAAGGAAATGGAGCAAGCCATGGTTCAGATAAGGAAGAATCTGAAATTTCCCAAGATAGATAGAAGAGCTATGCTAATAGCAAGAGAACCCCCAGAGAGTTCAAAATAGGAGACCATGTGTATCTCCAGGTGAAGCCCAAGAGAAGTTCCCTGAAAATGGTGATGTGTGCTAAGTTATCTCCTTGATATTGCAGACCATTTGAAATCCTAAAGAGAATAGGACCAGTAGCATACATACTTGCTTTACCACCTACTATTAGAGCACATAATGTATTCCATGTGTCCTTGTTAAAGAAATGTGTACATAATTCTAATCACATTATTGATTGGACTATAATATAGATGGAACCGGAGGGAGACTTCCAACCAGAGCCCCAACGCATCCTAGATAGGAAAGAAACAATGCTCCATAATTGAGCCATTGTGCATGTCAAGGTCCAATGGAATCACTTTGGAGCTCATGAAGCTACATGGGAGCTAGAATACGCCATGATATTGGCATACCCATTTTTGTTTACTATATAATTGTAAAAATTATGGTGTTTTAAACACCGAGGACGGTGTTTCATTAAGGGGGAGTGGAATGTAACAGCATGTTTTCTCCCAAGACTGTAATTATGCACAAACTTCATATGCTAACAATATGAGGCATGTAATTGTGTTTTGATTTAATATAAACACCAAATTGTTGACTGAGAGGGAACAACCTTGATAAGTACTATCCATGATACACCAGATGAAATTGATGAAGTAGAGGACTGATGAGATGGTTGAGTGAAATGGAGATGAGATGCATTAGTGAAGAAAATAGGAAGCTTTCACGACAAGCTAATATCTTCTTACACACATGATGATTTCACCCAATGGCACACCAGACTGATGGAGAAGACCACGTGATAATTAAAGGGAATATTATAGAGGTGGTTGAATAGTGATGACTGTGGCAGTTGGCCCATGCATAGAAAGAATGGCCAATCAAAGACTGACGAGAGCGTACCACAAACCACCCCTTCATATTGAAAAAGGCGGATCATGGGTTGCGTTTGTAGGGCACTACAGATATCATGAGGGGATGGAGAAGAAGACTAGATAAAAAACAATGCAAGGTGCATAGGATGAGAACATATGGAAAAACTTAGATACACAGAGAAGAGTAAGGAAAAAAGGGGAGAGAGACCTTGAAAAACAAAGACGGTACCCAGGGACTGAAGGAAGGCAATAGAATACTAAGAAGAGAAAAAGGATTAGAGATGAGAAACAGAGCGCAGAAGCGTAGATGAGTTGATTAAGAAAGAAGAGAATAACTTCCTAGAAGAAAATAGGAAGCTTGTATGAGTTGTTTATGATCATCCTAAACATAGATGACACGAATTCCCGAACTAGAGCAATAGTGGGATACAACTTAGTGATTACTAGACAAAAATTGGCACTAGTAAGGGGAGGTCATCGAGGGACTATTAAGCAGATAAGGGACTC
This sequence comes from Picea abies, assembly GCA_900067695.1. Taxonomy (NCBI): domain Eukaryota; kingdom Viridiplantae; phylum Streptophyta; class Pinopsida; order Pinales; family Pinaceae; genus Picea; species Picea abies. The sequence goes on from CBVK0102606932.1 coordinate 7,668, forward strand.
CGTCATGCAGAGGAAATCCAGTTGAGAAACCACTTGATAAACCTGTAGAGACACAGAGCTCGGTGGGAAGTGGCAACTTTTGTTGTTTCGGAGGAGGAAGGAGAGTAACCTTGTAATATCATCACAAACTTGGACCCCTACTGAGTCGATTTCCTTGGTGGTATCATGGCTTGGCACAGGGGTGGCATGTTGTTGGAAGTGACTCTATAACAAGGCCTAAGGTTAGAAGGAAAGGCGTCCTCTCTTAGTCAATTGGAATGGGATCATTTCCTTATTAGATAAGTGTTCATCTGTACTAAATTGATTGTTAATGATTTATGTGAATTCTCATGAATAAAGCAATTGTGTGTTAGTACATGTGAATGTTTAAATCCAAGAGATTGTTTGTATACTTAACCTATGACTTGAATGCGGTAAGATGAGCTATGTTGTGATGTATAACTTAACCTATGACTTGAATGCGGTAAGATGAGCTATGTTGTGATGTATACTAATGTTAGATTAAATCGTAAAAATGAATGAATACAAACTGCTACCTTCTCGAATACCATATATGTTCCATGTGTGGAGATCCTACAACTCAAGTGAGGCCTTAGCCTTAAGTTTGACAGTTTGTAAAGGTTTCAGAATCATCTTGAGTCCTCGAAAGTCAGAAACTGAAGTCTTACAAGACTCGGAAAATGGCTAAGTCCTTAGATCGGATAGTTATGACTCTATAAATCGTGTGTTGGTCAGTGAAGAACCACAACCATTGATCTAAAGAGATCATGAACGTTGATCGGTGGGAAGTCAGAGTCTTTGTATCGGAGAGATCCCTCAGACATCGTGGAAAGGACTTTGAAATAAACCTGTCAGAGTGAGACATTTGGAAGGAAATCTCATGTACTGTGAGAATAACTCCGAAGAAAATTCCTCGAAGCCAGGCCAGTGTGAACCGTAGATCTGGAAGCAGGAGGGATGAATTCCAAATCATTGATCATCACAGGAATTACAGGTCCCACTAGTAATTCGGAAGGGTGAGAGTTGATGGGGAGCATCAGTGAAAATATGTGTGTCAATAGTTGATTAGGTGAATGGATTGAGCACGAGTCTAGTTGGCCCAATGTTGTCTGTTTTCGGAGTACAAATTGGACAGATTTAGAGTAATACTCCGATGGCTTAGGAATGCGAGTCTGATAGAGGGAAGATCTTGACCATAGGTCGGTGAATGGAGAGATGGAACAATAGCCATCGATCTATCATGAGTCCTGTCTAAGTCAATAGAATGTATTTATAACGTCATAGATGATGCGGCATGCTCGTGGGGAAGCCAGAGTGAGTTTAGAGTGGCAGGTGTCACTTACCTATAAGTGGATGAGTCGAGTGGTGTCACTTACCTATAAGTGGATGAGTCGAGTGGGGTCAACCAGGTGGGAGAACCTTAGGCCCTGAATTGATCTCAACCATTTATCAAGAGATTGTGACTTATGCTTACAACCATCCATCAAGGAGAGGGACATATTACTCGATACCTTGATTTCAAAGCAGGGAAACTACTCAAGTTGTTCTAGCTTCGAACAGATGGCATCGAAAGGGAATATCCTTCGATAGTATATCCATCAAAGGTGAGTGACGAGAGTACTAGAAAAGAGTCTGAGCGATAGCACCAATGGTCCTACGTGGAGCAAAACCTCCTCTTATCAAAATTTACAGGCACCACGTAGGTTCAACATAGTTCTCATGTCATATGGAAAGTGTGTCGAGGTGTCACGTGGACGCCACGTGTTAGCAGTATATAGGTGGAAGACCAAAGAACCTTGGAAAGACCCTAACTTTTGATCTAGAGCTTAGTTTTGAGTAAAATTTCCACCCTTGGAAATTTATTGACAAGTAGAAGATGATGAAGCTATAAGGGAGGGGATTGAAATAATTAAGGAAAGCAAAAATTCTAATAACCCATCCCTTAAAAGGATACTTAGGGTTTGGGTGTGTTACAGTACCACATCTAGAATAACAAAATATAAAAATGCACTTATTATATATTCAAAGACAATGGAAAGGTACAACATTTTGGAAACTTGAACTTATCTCGATTCTCAATTGTATATTTGGGTATCCAGGACCCAAATATACAATTGGTTTAAGGATGATCATTTGAAAAATACGAGAGTACCATTAAACATAAGTTAAAGAAGAGTCTACCTCTAGTGCGTTAACTTTGAGTTGACATGTCCATGTGGTTGTTGTTGCAGACCTAGTATTGATTTGAGGATAAATGAATATCTTACAGTGTCCTTTATCATATCCACTTACCATATATCTAAATGTTTAATGCTTTAAATGATATTTTATTTACTTATTCATGAACCATCCAAAAAAAAAAATCTCTTATCCTTTTCCTCCACCTTAATCACTTCAGCATTCCCTTTCCCTCAATTGGAGGGTATGCTAGTGTATTGTACGAAGGATATTCGAGTCTTATAGTTGAGTATTCTATGAGTTTGAGTCTTTTGTCAGTGTATCAATGAGATATATCAACGGAAAAAAAAAATAGAATAAGATCGGAAGAGCACACGTCTGAACTCCAGTTNCANGTTTTGTCAGTGTATCAATGAGATATATCAACGGAAAAAAAAAATAGAATAAAAAAATGGAGAGAATGAATGTTGTTGAGTAATTTTCAATTGAGTCAAGTGTACAATTGAGTCAAATGAAAGCAGGGCGTTAAACATGAGTATTCAAGGCGTGTGATTCTCTCCACCAATGTAGTGTATGTTGTTTTTTTTTTCTGACGGGATCGGTTCCTTTCCGACATCAACCAATATCTAGTCGACGACATTTAGCTGAGTCTATAGAAGTCGAGTATTAGCAAAAGAGTCTTTGTATAATTGAGTTTTAGAGGCATATTGGAGTCCATTGAGTCATGTCTTAGTAAATTCAATTTGCATGCATGAAGTCTTAGAATTGATTCATAGTCAAAGTCATCCTTCATGGAATAAAAATTGTATCCTCCAGTTCATTGCTAGAGACTTAAAGTAGAGAGAAGCCATGATTGACAATAACATAAGAGCATAAGAAAAAGTTTTGGAGACTTAGTGAAAACATCCAATATCAAACAAGAAGAAGAAGATATCTATATTTAGTATTTGACAAAGGATTTTGATGATCAGTAGAGAAAATTTCAGCTAAGCAATGAACATATAGGGACTAGCATTGAGCACTTCACTGAAAGATTGAACATTAATTGGGAATTTTTTGCAACATTTGATTGAGCGATGGCATTGAGCACTTGAGTGAAAGATATTTCATCATTGAAGATGAGAAATTTTGTGGTAGTTGATTAAGCATGCGTAGGGAGTACCGATTTGAGATTCTTTCTACAACGATGTGACAAGAAAAGCAGGCATTCAAGAAAGAGACATCAGATGACACACACACTATAACATACCCAGCAAACTAGGCTAGGCCATGTCACTCAAATCTCTCTCATTATCATCTCTGATACCATATTTTTAACCTACCTAGCCTCCAACTAAGCAACATTACATGCGGAATACACATAAAAATGAAACTTTTGCTAACTAAAGTAATTCCTTTGATTAAGCATGCGTAGGGAGTACCGATTTGAGATTCTTTCTACAACGATGTGACAAGAAAAGCAGGCATTCAAGAAAGAGACATCAGATGACACACACACTATAACATACCCAGCAAACTAGGCTAGGCCATGTCACTCAAATCTCTCTCATTATCATCTCTGATACCATATTTTTAACCTACCTAGCCTCCAACTAAGCAACATTACATGCGGAATACACAAAAAAATGAAACTTTTGCTAACTAAAGTAATTCCTTTACCGTTAGACAATTCCTATAGCTTACAACTACAATTTATAATAGATTTAGCTACATTCTATAACCATAAACAAATGCACCTAAATCATGCTAATAATCAACATGAAATACAACTAAAATGTTCATTACAATAGCATGTAAGTCATTATCATTCATGCAGAGTTCATACACAACAATAACACATGTAAATAACTCAATACAAGATAGAAAAAAACTTATCTTTAAACAAGAATAGTGCAACCAACTGGTTGGGATGGGCATTCCACCCAACCATAAACTGATTGTTCCAAATATCAACTGCCAATCAGCACCAAGTTGAGGCTAGTAATCCACAAAATAGGGCAGTCTCTCACAGTCCACTCGCAGCTCGTAAAGCTCATAACCCAACTAATATTCTCCTACATATATCCCAATATTTCCACCAACTCTCTTCCTCTTGACCTGCCCAACCCAAGGAATGCA
>CBVK0102606941.1:0-10691 GCA_900067695.1 Picea abies
AAAAATAACCTTAATAGTAAAGATTTCAATATTTTATTAGATTTGTTGTGGTGAGTTGTTCTGATGGAATATCCATGACAGTTTACAAATCAATGTTTAAGGCTTTGGTTGGATTAAATATCAAATTTCTTGTGTTTCTCGACATATGCTCTTAAGGAACAAGCTTTAAGCTAGTTGGCCAAGGTCACAAAGTTGAGAGATCAATTGGACACCATGGGGACAAAAGTGGAAGATAAGGAGTTACTGTCCATTACCTTAAATGGACTTGCTCCATTTTGGAAACCTTATGTCCAAGGTGTTTTTGATCATGACAACCTACCAGATTTTGCAAAGATTTAGGATAACCTTGTGAAAGAAGAGATTAGGATGGAATCATGTTCCTATAATAAAAAGGAAGTAGAATAAATAACCTCATTGGGAGCATGAAGAAGGGTAGCGATAAAGGGAATATGAACAATAATAAGGAATATTCAAGTGTAGGAAAGAAGGATTTGAATAAGGTGAAATGTTTCAAGTATTATCAGTTGGAACATTATGTTATCTGGTGTTAGGAGAAGAAGGGAAGGGTAAGTAGAAATAACTTGCAATTGTATTGTAGCAACAGTGAATGGGGAATCATCCATGTTTGAGAATACCTTCTCCATTGTCTCTTGTTTGACTTATAACAATGTGTCAATTATTGGATGGTATGTGGATAGTGGAGTATCGAGACATGTGACTTGTGACAAGAAACTCTTTAGTAGGATTCAAGAGCAAGAGGAGGTATATGTCTGGAGTTAGGTGATGATGCTACATATCCTATGAAAGGTTCGAGCTCCATTTCCTTTGGGATGCCATCAATGGATGTTCTTGAGTTGAATGATGTTTTGTTTCCTCTTAGTTTGAAGAAAAAAATTATTTTAGTTTATTTTTTGGTAAACCATTAATGTAGAGTTGCATTTGAAGGATAGTTGTGCACTATTAGTGATTGTCATCTATCCAATCCAAGGACTTTGGATAGAGGTTTGTGAGTTGGTGACCTTTACAAGTTGCTTGTTTATCCTATGGAACTTGTGAATTCCATCAAGAATATAGGTGATCCTTCTAGTCTTAAGGTGGTGTATACAAAGCATGCATCGTGAGATTCCATGGAGATAGGTTCAAAACCTATTATGGAATCAACAATTAATTCCAATCTTATAGGTGATGGGAGTATTGAGGAGTATTGATACTGAGTTGTTGTATTCTCTAAGAAAGAGGGAGTTGACCTTGATGATATTATTTCTGCAATTACCACTGGATTGTCTCGGAAAGAGGGAGTTGACATTGTTGATGATTTTGTTTCAATTACCATAGGTTTTGAGGTGCATGTGCAAGATACCCATGATTGCATTTTGTTAGAGGCCCTATGTGGGTTGTTGTTTATACTACAATATTGATATTTTTGGATGGATGAGATTTGGGTAGATGTTTCTCATTGTGATTTAGATAGATTTGATAGAAGTTTCAAATGACACATGATGTGGTGTGAGAATATTTTAACCTGTGAAGTTTTTATGGAGAATGTTGGAGTTTGGTAGGTTGTTGATGATCCAAGGTTATGTTCCTTCATATCCACAAGTGGTCATTGTTTCTTAGAGTTTTGAGATGTTGTGATAGCATCTTGTATTGATGGATATAGTGAGATTTCCATGGATTATAGGATATATATTCTAGCACAAAATAATGTTGCAATAGGATGAGATGTGAATTTTGATGAGGATGTGAGGTCCTCTAGTTCTCAATTGTATGCTTCAATGATTGAAGGGAGTGAGGAGTTTGTTTTTCCATAAACATATTTAGAGGATACAATAGAACTATATCAAGGTGTGGAAAAGGTGATATTGGGGGTGGATATTCCCTCACCTTCTACTCCAGCACATAGAAATCTGAGATGGCTTACTCAAACATTATAATATGCACATGATCATATAGGAGAACCCAAATCTTTGGTGAGGGTGAGAATACATCCTAGGAGATATGCTAACCATATTGCATTAGTTTCTTCCATTTATGATCCTTCCAATTTTTTTGAGGAGCTGAGGTGTGATTCCTTGATGGAGGAGTGTGATGTTTGGAGGACAATTCCTTTCTAGGATCAAGTGGTTGATTTTGAGACTGTGGTAAGTTCAAATTTGCAAATGTAAAGTCTAGTTGAGTTGTAGAGGGAGTAGACTAGTGTTGGTGAAAACACTTTCTTCTTAAAGAGGGAGTGTTAGCTTTCAAGGTTACTCCAAAATTGTTTACACCATGCTTAGGGGTGCTTCATGTGATGTTGGATGCATGGTGTAAGTATGACCCTTGGTTATTCCATGATGGACATACATAATGGACTTGGCTTACTCATTGATTAATAGACTCTGCCTTGATTACTATGTGGCACACATCCTTTAAACATTCAATATATAGACATCATGCTGAAATTATTCATGATGGCCATATGGAGAGTCAGTTTCTTTCTTGGAGGATGATTCACCTCGAAGGAGGAGAGTTAGGCATCATGGAGGATGGTGTTGAACCCTAAATGGAATTAGGACTCTTGGTTTCTTGCATGGAAGCTTATATCTAACTTGAGGATGCTTGGGTTTAGGAGTGACCATGTAAACATGGTGGACCTAGAGAAACACATGGCTTAGGAGGAGCATTGGATATTTGGAAGCTTGTGGAGGTCGATATTTGGACACATCTTGTGGATTGTTTAGCCTTGGAGCCTTTATTTTGAGATGTGAATTCCTTGGATCTTGACATGTGTCACCTAGAGTTGGAATGTTCCACGTGTGGGCCTAGTGGATTGGGTCCACTTTGTATTTTTGTTCATCCTTACCTCTATATAAACAATAGAAGAAGAGATTATTTTCATTCACTCATTCATTCATTATCTTACCACTCAAACTTCCACCCAAGGGAAAGTCCCACCCTGTGAGGGAGATATTAGGTCAACGGATAGCCAAGCCACCCACTATCACTTCAATGGCCTTTATTATACACTTCTAGGCTAGGGTTTCTAACCTGAGGATGGTTTTCCAACATTATGGTCAAACAAGTTCCTATCATTGTAACTCAAATGGTTGAGTACAAGGACTTGATTTGAATCAATTTGACTTCTCTAAGAGAATGGCTCAAGACAAGAAAGGGAAGACAATGCTCAATAAATGCTTGGAAACTTGCAATCAAGAGTGTTCAATGTGTTATGTCAATACACCATCACTTATCATCATGAAGAAATAAACAATAGCATGTGATACAAAGTATTCAATGGACAACTTGCTAGGTAAAAGAGCATATGTTTCATTTACAATATCATATCCATGATAATAGTCATCATTATTTATTGTAGCAACAAAATTATAGGTGAAAATAATGAAACATTAACAAGTATTCATGACATAATTTAATCATAAGATAGATTGTTATAAAAGAAACATATTTACAAGAGACTTTAGCCAATCAAACTGCATCCATTCAACAATTTAACTAACATATATATTCCATGAATCAAATGAAATATTATTGTTGTAGTAGAAATCTAGTTGAAAAGTATTTGAGAAGACATAACATAGTTTCAAATTACAGATTGCAAAGTGTGCATTAAGACTTCACTTATGTCCTTGACCAAATCTAGAAATTGTATCATCTAACAATTAATTTGTTGATGTCACAATCCATAGAAATACCAAAGATGCTCTATATATCAAGCAACTCAAAAATGATTATAGTGTTGCATATCAAATGAGGGTTCCAACAAGCATACCTTAAGATGTCCAATGATTACCACATGAAAACCACATAATTTTGGATATTATAATAATGTTAATGTGAGAAATGTCCATATTTCAAACAATGATATCTTTGAGCTGTTATGACAAATTTGTATCAAAATATATGGATCACAAACATTATTTTTAAGGTTGTAACCTTTGTTCAATTCAAAACATCACACACATAATCTACAAACCTAAATTTAACCTTTGTGAAGAGAAATAGTCTTCAATAAAGTCATCAATGTTAGAAATGATAGGTACCCTTAGGAGGTCATTGTAATGTATTAAGCATCAATGTGTTAGTAGCAAAAGTATGAAAAGGAAGACATGAAAATGTTGCATAAACATCAGTCACCTAACTCCTTGTTGTTCTCTGGATACCCTATAGTTTGTGACAATCTCTAAGAAAGTTCTAGACAACGAACATGTGAAACAATGTTGGGTCCCTAGACAAGGTCGTTGAGGAATATTCTAGTTCATTTGGTGGCTAGTGATAAGGTAGATCAAGAATGCATCAAATTTTTGGCAAGAGAAGTAGTTACACTAACCTTGTTGTTGTAATATATGGGTTTGTAAGGTGTTACCATTAGTCCTTTACATAGAGAAATACACAACAATATACACTAATATACAATCACACACATAGAGAAGAGAAAGAAGGGAACATAAAGTAATGGGGAGAGAAACAATAAGCACTTTATTAAGATACCAATAGCAACTAATAATCCAACTATTCTTTGTTACATGGATGCACATATTTATACTCATGATTCTGTTACAAGGTAGTTATGACTGTCTAACTACCTTGGTCGTTCAACCTGACTGAGCGATCGACCAACTTACAAACTCAATTAAATCCTAGTCGACTACCCTTTTATTTAGTCGATTGCTAGGTCTAATCGATAGTGTCGACTAGCCCTTCCAACATCTCCCCCCACCTCAATTACTTGCTCGTCTCAAGAAAGTGGGATATGTGGACTTACAAACACAAAATTACAAAGAATATTATTACAAAACATACTTTGAAGATTGAGGAGGTCCAATAATATGGTGTCAAATTCATATTGCTTGTATGTTTTAATCTTGGAAAATGTTGTTTTGATCTAGTGTTGTGGACTCTATTGGATGTGCTTGGATTGATGTTGACTGATGTTGTGTTTTCTACTCTATTGGTTCCTTTGTTTTCATAAGATGGTCGACTTATTATTCTACTTGCATTGGTTAGTCAATTGGTTATTTTTCTTGCATTGGTTTGTCAACTAGTTCTTCTGCTTTCATTGGATATGTAGTCGGTTCTTCTACTTGCATTGGTTTGTCGACTATTTATTCTAAAACAATATTTAGCCATGGATTAAGAGGCACTCCCTTTCTGATTTTTTTAACACATTTTTCTTTTCGGTGCCCTTTCGACCAGTTTGATCCCTCAACTTCTATTTCTTGTGTGGATGGTCCTAGAGATGGAAAATTCAACTCAAATGAACTTGGATTGAAAAATTGGAAGCATGGCCTTTGATGAGAATTTGGTGCAGGCTATGGTCAAGTAAATGATTGCTACTAGGGTTGAATGAAGTAAGTTTAAAGAATATGAGGTGTCAATCTCTACAAATATTGTTCAAAAGTATGCCATTCATTAATTTAGTATTGTGCTTGCACCCCAAGCGACTATATTTGGGTCAGCTAGTCGAGTTTGTCTTCCAATGGATTATTTTGTACCTCTGTTGAGTCAAGATTAAATTTGTATTCCATAAGTGTTATTTATTTATTACCTAGTTTGGGTGCTCTATAGCATTCCTAGATTTGAATTATGCCTTCTTTCCTTCCCTAAACCATTGTTACTCTCACTGGATTGGTTGTGATTCAAATTTATTTTCTTCTTCAATCTATACCAACAGAGACTTTTGTGCCCAAGAGTGGGTCTTTACATCCCTTCTACATGTCATATATTGCAATAATTCTTGATGCACTTTTAGTTTACCGTAAATCATGGAAAAATATGTCGGTCAATTACTCAGAATAATGTTCAAATTATATTCTTGACACATGGCCATTTCTAGGTTCTGTCGAATTTCTTTGAATATTTGATACTCTACCTGTAAAATAGTTGTTTTCTAGTCTACCTTGAGTTTCTTATTCACCTCTTGCACATATTGGTTCTATTCCTACATTTGTCTATTTTCTTCCTTCATTTGGAAGTTTTCTTGCTACATTTAAAGGTTTAAATCGATGAGTTGTTGCACCAAATGCTTCAAAGAGTCGAGATTGTCTACTTCCATCCTACATGGGCTAATGTGGAGTTTTTCTTGGGCAAAATTAGTACACTCAATCCATATAAAATTTTCCTTCTCCCTTCTGGAGGAAAATATTTTTACAAATTTTACACAGTTTCTCCATCTTATTTAAGCTTCCTTTGACACTTCATTGTACAAGTTGAAGATTTGGTTGTCTGAGACACATGTTGGCTTAAAAATCACATTTTTTTGCAACTGTTGGTTCTTTCTCTGGTCGAAAGGCCATGTATACCCTAGGACTGTTTGGATTTCCTTGTTGATTTTCCATGTTAATGTTCCTTTTACTCGACTTTGGTGTTTGATTTTTCAACTTTTGGATTATATCTTATGTTGATTGCAATGGCATTTTCTCTATAGGATTTATTGGATCAGTTGTTGTTGGAGAAGGTGGTGTTGAAGTTGATGATGGAAAGGGTGTAAGTGGTTGATTTTTCATCTTGTATTGCACCATCAACTATTGTAGGTGGTTGGCTGACATACTGGTCAACCCTTTTCTATTTGTAATATATTCATTTTTTGTGTCTTTGACTGCTCTACACTCTACTCTTTTTTGTTGTTGTTTATGCCTACCCTTTTTTTGTGTTGTTGATTGATGGATGATCTCTTGGTCAGTCATTTGATTGTTGAGTGGACCATCGACTATTGCTACGTGTTTTCTTCTAGTTGAGAAAAATGCTTCTCTTGCCTTGGTTTCTCCTCTAATTGATTGTCTTTGTTTCCATTATTTTTTTCTTTTTGAAGATGCTCCTCCATTTGGTTTGATTGTTGTCACTACTCAATGTGTTCTTTAGAGTGTTTTTTCTCATTATTTTCCTTCTCTAACTGATGTTCATCTCATTTTCGTGAGCCACCATTATGTTGGCCCAAGTCTTGTTCTGTCTAGTTCTAATGATCCGGTCGGTCTGACAGAGTGTGTTCATAAGACATATTTGACTGAGTTTCTTCCCCTCTGAGTTATTCTGTGAAGAAATTTCTTAAGCAAACTGAGTAGGGTCTACTGGGAGGGGCTCTTGCATCAAATCAATTTGAGTTGGTACTTGTTTGGTCTACCTGTTCCTGGGCATAATAGTTTGAGTATGTTTTGGTTTGCTAGAGATTGGATGCTCAGACGTAGTATTGCTAGACTCATGTTTTTGTTCCTCCTCCATTTGATGCTTTCCTTGTCTCATTTTTCTCTTTTGTTGGGATTCAAGTTTACTTTTCAGTTGTTGGATGAACATTTTCTTTTCTTGTTCCATGGATTTTTCAAAAGATGGTCCCACATATGATCCCATAACCTTATTGGTTCTGGTTGATTCTCTTTTTGTTGACTTCCCTTTGGTTGTGATTTCTCTTAACACAGGTTGAGCTATCTTTTCTAATTTTTCCTTTGTGTTAGGGTTTTCAAAATCGAATGTATTTATGCCTCTTAATATTTCCTCCCAATCATCCTCTTGTTGTTCTTCTTATTGTATTTATTCATCTTGTACTTCTTCATGTGCTAGGGTTTCTTTCTGATTTTTAGTTGGGGTTCTTTTGTATGGTGAAGGGACTAGCTTGCTTTGGTCGATGAAAAATGGGATGGTATATAATGCAACTTCTTTTTCTTCTTCAAATTCTCCATCTTGGAGAGGGAGAAAACTTTCACCATCATTAGTCGGGGATGTTGGTGGGACATGAAATACAGTATTGGACATGCATTCTATTTCTTCAAATATTTGTTGTACAGTCGGTTGGTAAGTAAGTTCCTTGAGTTGAATGGTTGGGTCATGGTTATAGCAAACCTTGCTTGTGTCGATGTTAAGTTGGATGTGTGTTATACCATGGAGTGCTTGTCAAAATTTTTGGGTGACTCTCCACCTGTGTGCTACATTCTTTAAGTTCCTGACCCATTCTATCTTGATCTATTGGTAAAGATTTAATTATTCTCAATGAATCATGAGTAAAGCGTTCATAATTGTTCATAGTTGGCACTTGATCTTTTGTGAAATGTTTTTTGTCGATGAGGATGATTTAACTCATATCTAGCCAGATTAATAATGAAGTGAATCTGATGGTTTTACCAAAGTTTTGGAACTCCTTACAATTTGTTCGAATTATGTTGACTACATGCTCAACCTTGTTGTAAATTCTTCCCCTTTATGCATTTTTTCCAATTTCTTTCAAAATAGTTAATTTAACATTGTACACCTGACCCGACGGAATGATACATAGAGCCACAATGATGCATGCCCACTTTCCATGTTGTTCCTTGACTTGAATTATTAGGAGACAATTGGAGTTTTTGGATAAGGTTGACCCAGTGAACTTTTCAATCCATACATTAGGGTCTGTAGACTTAGGTACATTTTCACCTTTGTGGGGGTAATCCAATGATTTGATATCTCAGCCTATCTTTAATTCATAGTGGTCTCTCCAACCACATGATTCCCCCATAGAATCGACTTATAATAAAGCAACCTATTCCTTCCATTCGCCAAATTCTACAATTTGTGGTGCACCAAAGTAATTTCTAATGTGGGATCTATACAAAAATTGGGTTTCCTTTTTCCATTCCTCTTCCCCAAGTCCCCAACTTGTGAAATTATACCAACGCTTATCTCATAAAATTTCTTCCATTTTTTCTTGTCATATATTCTACATTCTGACTTCTAGCTCCATGATGGTTGCTTTGTCAAACCTCTTATTTGTTCTTGGCTCCACTAGGGTTTCACTCATCATGATGTGTCCCCTCATCTTGGGTATGGTTGGGATATTGGCATGGTCGATGGGTTTCTCATTAAATACATGCAAAACATTCAATAGATATTGGTCTTGTTCATCGCACCAGTGGCTTAATTGTTCGGTAGTTAAGAGCAAAGTGTTTTGGTCCACTAGATGTGTCCCTGACTATTTTTTTTTCATGGTGAGGTGTGTTAAATTCACCTGTAGAAGAGTCATGTCAATGTTTCTAGATATTTATTGTAGGAATTATTTGATGTTTCAATGTTTCTAGATATTTATTCAACGACACTTGGGGCCAATGGATGTGTGGTGGTTGACTGGGTCTGGTAAGTTGTTAGTCAATTTGGGATGCATGCATTGGTCAATCATGCTGACTCGATCAATTTATTTCCTTTGGTTGACTAAGTTCTATCGATCGATTATATTTTCTTGGTCGATTCAACCGACCTAGTCAATTTTTCTCTTCTAGTTGAATTTGTCCGCACATATTTTTTCGTAGTCGACTATATTATCATGGTCAATACCACATGTGTGGTTGATTCTCTTGTAATGGTCAATTTTCTTGACTTTGTCATTTTTCCTAACTCACTCGCCTGATTTTTTAATGCCCCGATCACATGATTTTTCTAAGCCTTGCTCTCTTGAATGCTTTCTTTCTCGCTCATCCAATAATTGACAAAGATTTTTTCCATGCAAGTGTGATTGCTTCTTTGGTAGTGTTGATTGTTTTGTCAATTGGTCCCTACAACTTTTCTCTGATCGATTAACTTTGTAGTAGGATTGTAGCTTGTCCATATTATTTATCTTGCAAAGTTCAATCAATAGCACTTATTGATGGTTTGGGTCAACTATGATTTCCTTAAGCAAATTGCTTCCCTAAGAAAATTTTGTAACTAATTCTTCATAACTAACAATTTCATTATTTTTTTATGTTTTCTAATTTATTTTTTTAAATTTGCTTTCCCTTTTCTCTTTCTTTCCTTCTTTTTCTTTTTCTCTTTCATTTTGTCTTTTCCTTTCTCTCTTTTTCCTTTTTTCAAAATTCATTTATGCTTAGACTAGGCTACCACAAGTGGTTTTTGACCTAGTCGATGTCTATTGGCACCTCCAAGGAAGTTTTCATGAGTAGACACCTTGTTGCTATTATACATTGTATTTCTTCAGATGGACCCCATTGAAAACCTTGTCAAACAAATTCCCTTTAAAAGGTCGTAATTGAATTGCACTAGTCAATCGAATATCTTCAATTATAAAGGGATCCAACCATGTAGTTTCTAACTTTCCTAGTTTCCCCTTGATCTGACTATCGTAAAGTAAGACCAAATCCCATGGTTTGATATCTTTTCATTTAATATGACTATCGTGTCAGGCATTCTATTGATTTTGGGCCTCTTGGTGGTGAAACATAGTAAGTTGTCCTTCTTTGAGTTTGTACAATTGATGAATGCATTCTTGTTCAACTATATCTAGGTCATATATGAGTACAAATGACACCCTTGATGGATTTATCCAAAAGTGTAGTGGAGCCAAAACTTATTGCCTGTATACTAATTTGAATGGTGTATGGTTAGTCTATCTCTTGTATGCAGTCATATAGGCCCATAACACTATTGGAACCTTATCATCCCAATCATCTCCGTCGACTCCAAAAATTTTAGTCAAACCTTTATGCAAAGGTTTATTAAAGGACTCGACCAACCCATTTTCCTATCGATAATAAGAAGATGTTTTTCTATGATCAATCATAAAAAAATTCCACAATACTTTGAATATTCCATTAATAAAATGTGTGACTTGATCACTAATGACAGTTAATGGTCATCCAAATCTTGTAACAATATTTTGATAGATGAACTTGGTTGCAATTTCCTTTGTACACGCCTCAACCAGCTCCACCTCAACCCACTTTCTCAAATATTTG
>CBVK0102606951.1:0-15093 GCA_900067695.1 Picea abies
TTAGGGTTGATTACATCTTTATAATACCGTAATTTTCTTTTTTCCTCTAACTCTTTATCACACCACATTTTCTCCTTAAATTTTGATTTGACGTTTTTTTTAATAGTATCTTTATTCTGCAAAATGATTTCTTCCATGATTCCCTAATAGTTTAGCCAAGACCGGGCATCTTTATGCCATCCTCTCTTGATTCGATCAATAGTGGTTATGACTTGATTTTGAATCAATTTTAGGTAGCCTTTTGTCTTCCATGTTGTTTAACTTGTTCTTATACATTAGGTATCTAGTCATAGTCATGCTCTCAATGGGGGAGAGGCTTGTTTCTAAGAGGAGGATGGGATAGGGCATATTTCCTTTAATTTTGAGATTATAGGTTATAAAATTATTTTGCATTTTCTCTATCTTTCTCCAGGATTCATGAGAGATACTACAGCCCCAGACTTCACATCCATAAAGAATAACAAGTGTAACAAGAGTCTCAAAGAGGAGTTTCTTCTTATCCCAAATCCAAAGATCCGTTGATTTACAATTGTTTTCAAGCCCATAATAAGCTTTCCATCCCCTAATAATCCTTTTCTCAATGCTATAATTCCAATTGAGCTTGTGGTGAATATCAATTCCAACATATTTGTATGAAGTCACTTCCTCCAAGTTGTTTTTGTCATATACAAAGGTATCATAAGGGATCTTATTGGATTTAATAATCATGACGTTAGTCTTATCAGTATTAACAGTCATACCCATATTGGAGCAAAAATCCTTGAGGATTCTTAGTTGGTTTTCAAGATCATTGGGATTCCTTGCCATAAGAACGATATCATCGGCATAAACAATAAGATTGATGACTATACCAGTGAGAGTAGGGCCGACACAACCTGCTTTTTCCAAGCATTCTTCTAACTTGTCAATGTATATGCCAAAAAGGGTAGGGGACAAAGGAAAACCTTGTTTGACTCTGGTATTGCAGTTAATCTCTTTTGACTAGCCCTCAATGTTTTTAAACTTAGAAATAATGTTCTCATACATCCTTATTGCAACGACCCTCAACTCGAGAGACACTTTTATCTCTTCCAACCTATTCCAAAGGTTTTTCCTAGGAACCATGTCAAAAGCTTTTCTAAAGTCAACAAAGAACAAAAAAGTTTGGTTTTAGTATTGCAGAACTCCTCTGTAATGATCCTAAAGGTAACAATATGGTCCACAGTTGAATGATATCTCTTAAACCCGGCCTAGCCTTTAGCTCTTTTAATGTGACTTTCTAGCCAAAGGCTAATCTTCTTTTCGAAAATAATTCCATAAATCTTGGCTAAAATCGAGCTAATGATAATGGTCCTATAATTAGAGGGAATGTTTCTATCCCCATTTTTAAAAATAGGAACAAAGAGGCTTTGTGTCCAGGGTTTAGGGAAGCCCTGCTTGACTGCTAAATTGAAGATCTTGTGTATGTGAGGGATAAGGATTGGCCCTTCAATTTTAAAAATTTTAGCTTGGTAGCCTTCAATGTCCTTAGCTTTCCCATTTGCGAGCCGCTTAACCCCGAACTCTATGTCATCTAAAGAAAAAACTTCTTCCTTTGTAGGGAAAATAGGAATGGTGTCCATGGCATTAGGGAACTCATAAAGACTTTTAAGGTAGGAATTCCAGTCCTTTAAGGGAATCCTATTATTTTCTTTAGTATTACGTTTTAGAATTTGGCTCCAGAACTTCTTAGGATCCAACTTGTATAGTTGTGAAAGTTGCTCTTGCCTTTTATTGATATAATATCTTTTTTTCCTTTTAATTAGGGCTTTGTACGTATTGATCTTATCGAGTTTTAAGGGCTCATTAGAAGCATCCCTAGTGGATTTCCTAACAAGTTTACATTCTTTATCATACCAAGGATTGGTCGTTCTATTATTCTTTTTATAGGACACCTCGAAAGAGAACTTGTTAATAGAAGTGGAAAGGGTAGTTGTAAAATTATGATAGAGTTCTTCAATGTTGTCCTTATAAGTTAGGAGGTTTAATTTACTATTTAAATCCTTTAAGAAAATTTCAACTTTACTTTTGCCAAAGCATAAATTCCTTTGCTTATCATAATTCTCTTCAATGGTGCTCCTATGAATGGAAAATTTTAGAGTTAGGGTTAAAGGTTTATGATCAGAGTCAACCTCATGGTCATTTAAAAGGTCAAAAGTTGTTATTTGGTTGGAAACGGGGATATAGGTCATCTGGTTGGAGTTTGTCCACTTCATTACTCCGTTGCAAATTATTAGGTCTTGAGAGATGCAAAGCTTGACCAACTCAGTACCAAACATATTCTCAATTAGGTCTTCAGAGCTTCTTTTGTAGCTATTAGATATAACAAGGTCCTCATCTAGCGATAAAGGATTATGGTTGGAGTCATTCCTTGAAAGAGTAACTTGTTTAGTTGCAGTCCTAGCATTAAAGTCTCCTAGCAAGAGGATATTACCTTCGTTTTTCAAATTATAAATAACTTGTTCTAAATTATTATAGGGACAATTTTTATCTAGATTATTTTTCTTATAAAAAGTAGAATTAATAGGTGCAAAATAAAAAATTGCTATATACATTTTCTTAGCATTGGTGTCTGAAATTTCTATCCAAATGTATTGATTAAGAGGGTCAATCTTATGAAGTTGAATGTGAGAAGAAATGCTCTTTCTAATATAACAAACTATGCCTCCTATCCCTCTACGGTGGGATTTTTTTATCCATGCCGACCACAAGACAAATCCTTCCATGTTAGGGACCTTAGACTCCTCATGCTCCCAAGTTTCAGCTAGACAGATAATATCAATATCACTCAGGATCCAACTTATCATAGGACCTTTGCGCCATGGAAAGCCACGACAATTCCAAAAAAGGATCCCGAGTGTCCCAAATTCCTATTTATTATTATCCTTCTGGACTCTATCCCTAACAATAGCTTTTCGATTTCTAATTATTGCCCATTTCCCTTCTTTCCTATCTTCTTTTACCTTTTGAACTTCCTTCCTTAATTCAGCTTGGTCTTCGGGAATGAGGTCTTCATTTATAAATATTTCTGACCCTTTTAAGCTCGGAGATTTACTAAGTATGATATATTTATGGTCATTACAACTTATTTTGACATGGATCAACTTATCTTTGTGATCAATTATTTTTCCTAGCCTCTTTGCTTCTACGAGGTAAGTTGTATCAATTTGTGATTTATTTTTTAATTCTTCTTTTACTATTGCTAGCGTATCCTCCTCTTGTTGTTCTTTTATACCAAAAATTATGAGGTTCAAGGCTCTTTTGCTATGCTCATGGTCCAGTTTGATTAGCTTATTAATTTCCTCTTTGATGGGTTTGTTATCCAATTTGTTTTCCATATTACCAAGGGTCAAATTGTTGGTTAGTTTTTCTTCTATCTCTTCAATCCCATCTCTCATGTTGTGATTTTCTTCAACCCCTCCTTCTTGGGTTGATTGGTTATGTTTTTCCATTTCTTGAATTCTATCCTTCATTGTCTGCAATTCACTCTTGAACCCAAGGGGACCACTTTGGAGTTTATCCATATTTACTTCTTATCAGCAATGAGAAAACAATAATGAGTCATATTTACATCAAACAATGTTGGGTCCATTACCTAAACCTTTGTGCTACGTGGCTTTCTTCAAGGGTTGACATCAATGCCAACCAACCTTAATCAACATCTTCAACCCCTCCTTCTTGGGTTGATTGTTTATGTTTTTCTATTTCTTGAATTCTATTCTTCATTGTCTGCAATTCACTCTTGAACCCTAAGAATCTATCCTCTATTTGAGTTTGAATGGTATCTTTAATTTTTTTATCAATCATTGGCTCTAGCTCTATTTTGAGTTTTATGTCTCTTTCTTCACTCCTTTTTTTTAATGTTTCTAACTCTATTTGGATTTTGGCATCTCTTTTTTTTTACTGATTGTAAATGATCTCTAGGGTGATTTTGGGGGGCCTCCCCTTGTTAAGGTGAGTTTTTGGAATAGGTGGTGGAGTGCTCATATTGAAAAGAAGAGAAAAAAGATGTAACAATTATTATTATGGATTGACTTTATCTCTCAAATCAACTTTTACTTCTCAAACTAAAAATAAAAAAATAAATAAAATATATTTAAATCTCTTTACGTAAAATTAAAATTGAATCAAAGTAAAAAGTGACTTACCTCATTTCAGATGTCCAAATGCTCAACCCTTTGAAAAAGCCAAAAAATAATTTCTGAAGATGGAAGAGAAGTCCAAAGAAACTACAAAGATTATTCTGGGTAAAAAAGGTAAAAACTACATAGATTATTCCCGTTCAAAACCCTAGATATATAATCTTAGAAATAAAATATCTCCTAAAAAATAAATAAACAAAGAAGTATTATTCATGTTCAAAACCCTAGATATATAATCTTAGAAATAAAATATCTCCTTAAAAAAAGTACTATTGGCTTTGAAAACCCTAGATATATAATCTTAGAAAAAAAAAAAAAAAGAACCGTAAAGATATAATTTCAAAACCGCAGAGATCTAATATGTCCATTCCAAATCCTAAATATATAATCTTAGAAATAAGCAATGAGTTGACCCATTTCTAGTGATTGATGACTCAATGGAGGAGCCTTATTATCTCTCCCCTTCACCTACTCATTCTGCCTCAACTTTTAGTTCCAACAAACATTAATATTTCTTATTTCTACTTGTCACTTATCATGGATTTATTTCTACATTTAATTTGTAATCCCATTAATTAGCTAGATACTCCCATTGATAAGCCCATTCGTGGTGATTGGTGACTTGGTGGAGGAACCTTCTTCTCTCCCCCTTCTTCACCTCGTTATTCGACTCTGGCTTCTAGTACCGACACAATTTCACATTTGATTTTTCTAGTTGTCATGTTTTTTTTTGCACTTAATTTGTACTCCCATCAATTAGCTAGATACTTAATACTTTTTTAGTGCTCTTTTCTATTTTTCAGCTTTTGATAGAGTAGCGATTGGACATGTTTCACACTTTCACTATTTTTGTACTTACGCTAGATGTATTCTCGGGTGTCATTGACATAGTTTTGTGATTATGTATTGGAAATTAATAAAATCATCTCATCTTATATAATACAATACAGTATTATTATGACTGTAGCAATATTATTAGATATACAATCATTTGCATATTAATCTATCAGTTGACCAAAAATTTATGATCTTTTCTTAAAGTAAAACAATATAATTTTTTTTTTTTTTTTTAAATATTTGAAACATTTTTTGAACATCCAATTGGTTAATGAAATGAGATCGTTATTACGGGGATGGTAGTGATTGGTAGGTTATTGCGCAGAGACAAGACGATGGTGGTGAAAAGTTGTTGGGCGGCTCCAAATTCCTGCAGTCGATGCACTGCAGATAGTTTTACTACAGTCGATGCACAAGACATGTTGTTGTAGTCCATGGATAAGCGTGGAAATCACTACCTTACTATTTTCGACAACTGCCAGTTTGGAAGGGTAATAACTTCCAATTGCAGTTTTATTTAAGGTTGCTTCCTTGACAGTGAAACCAAAATATTTGATTTTTTTGTGGAAAATATACAAATGCATTCTCGTTAGATAGTGAATGCTTAAGAATTTTCTTTGGTGAGGAGTACTTTCCTTGGGAATGCTATGGATGCAGGTGAATTTCACAAATACACTGTTTAGTCACTGTAAAATCTACCAAATGTCAATTTATGGCACTGAAAATATGCCTGTGGTTTGTATTATGAAGGAATTAAACACTTCCGGTTATGTCATCTTAATATGCTTGTTAAGTGATTTCCTTGCTTGTTTCAAAATGTTTAAAGATTGCAAATAGTGTTGCGTATAACACCTAATATTATGCAAAAGTTGCAATCTGGTATGCATGCTGGCGTGAATGAATCAAATATCCAAGAATATAGAAAATCGCTCTGCTATTTCTATATCCAATTTGCAAATTTGGATAGCTTTTCTTTGGATCCATGACTATTTTTCTTTCTTGCGTCCAATGCAAGTAGGAACTGTTCTCTTTACAATGTTGCAAATTCGATTTCTTTGTAAATTTTGCAAGTAACAGGGTCATATTGTACAATGCATGACAAATAAGATTTCATATGTCTACAATTATTCTTAGAAATGTATGAATTGGGAGGGCATTGTCACCTTTACTTAATTCAGAGTTATTTCTCACCATTGTCAAACAACGCCTTTTATGAAGACTAGAAAGCATGAAGTAGTTGGGGTTCCTGGAGAAAATGGATTCATAATGATGGAACCTGAAAATAATTTTTCTATACAGACAGAGGATCAAATGACAGGGGAGACACAATATCATGAGATTCCTACAACAAATGCATAAAGGTATCATAAATTCATGTCTAGTCCTTGCTTCAACCATCTATGTGGGAGTCCAAACCCTCAAGCGACATGATATGTCTACGAGTTCATCTTCCTATTGAAAAATTTGCTCTCATGGATGATTCAAGATTTTGGTCACAACGCATTAGTAGAGATGAAGCGTAAGTATCAAAAGTGTTGTTTTCTCCAGCTTCAATAGAATTTTTTCAATTAGATTCATCTTTTGAAAATGTGGGTTTGGGTGTGCCCTTCCTTGGGTATTAGTTTCTGTATTATTTCCATTGAACTATTAAACCAGAAATTTCTAGATACTCTAAATATACCTCTTTGGTGGTACTGTAAAACTAAACTAGATCTTCTAGTTTGAACCCAAGTTTTCTAGCTATAAGTTGAAGGGAAAAATTATTGACCAAAAATGACTATGCAAAGACCTAAATGGCCAAGTAAAAAACTATGGCGCAATATGCCTTATTGTAGGTTAAAAAAACACAGTTGATATTCAAATATTGAAATGGAAACACTATTCAGGAACTACCCTTTCTAAAACAAATTGAAGGTTGAGTTCTACAATAAAAACACAGTTGGTATCCAAAATTGAAATGGAAACACTATTCAGGAACTACCCTTTCTAAAACAAATTGAAGGCTGAGTTCAAACTATGAACAGAAAAGGGGGTTACCTATTTATACAAATATGAAAAACCTCAGGATTACCCCAATTTCCAAACAGGAATCCAGGTTCCTGAATTGTGGAAATCAAAATAAACATTAGATTTTTCCCAAATTTTGTCCTGAAAATATTGTTCCTTACTTCGCAAGTTACATAACATGATACCGGGGAGGAGGGTTGGAAAAACCAAAGAAAAAAGTTTTATGATTCTTATTGGGTTTTGTATAGAAGACTTTCCCTCAGTGTACAAATGTCTAAAACCATATCCATAAAAATTTTGAGTTATAATCCACATGAGCAAGGACCAGGATAGGCTTCTCACGAGAATTGCCTGTATCCATAATCATAGCAAACTTCAAAACACAATTGTCTGTAACCATAACCACAATAAACTTAAATCAAAGTATAATAAACATTTGAACCACTGAGCAGTTGTGGTGTCCAAGAACAACAAACAACATGAGTCGAACTAGAACCACATTAAGCTTCCAAAGCAATTTGATTATGCATAACCATAAATAATCCTTGAACTACAATTATCTATAACTAGAAGCATGATAAATTTAAATTCAAGTAGATCCATGGTGATATTTGAACCACCGATCAAATTTATTGTCCACGAACAACAGACAACCAGTGGTACGCTGCAATCACATTACTTCCCTCTGGCTGGTAGAAACAGAAAAGTGTAGACCGAGTATTCCACCAAGAAGATTGCTAACCTAGGGAAATTTATCACTCTTTCCTACACTCTGCGACATTTCACATGATTTTACAACGTGAACATTCCTTAAATTCTCATAACAGAATTTTTTTAAAGAGCACTTGAACTTGAGTTGTAATTCATCTTACGTTTGGTTTACTATAGTATAGATACAAATTATGATATTTTTTGGTTGTCTACACTTTTTTGTTTCTAGGATGCTTTGTATCCAATTTTAGATTATATATGGATTTGTTACCTTCTCTAGATAAGTCCATGAAACAATCGACTAATTGTTGTAGTGGATTTCTAACGTTTCAAAATGGATAGTAAGTGCAGCCCCAACACACAAATTTCGGTCTCATGCTCTCGTTGCAGGACATGATGCAATGTTAAATCCTTCTTATGTGATATCTAGTCCATATGACTGTCAAAACCCTGCAAATTTTAACAATACTATGATTGAGGGTAACATTCTAGTTTGTGGATATTCATACAACTTTGCATATGGTGTTGCATCTGTAAGACACCTGTCAGAAACTGCAAAGAGCATAACGGCAGGTATATGCTGCAGTGCAGACGTGCTGTTGATTTTACCTTTTACAAGAGCATATTTTCATCATGTGTGAACTTTTGAAAGAAAAATTGTATGAATTTCATAAATTTAATAGACAGTCTTGAGGAGAGGTGTATTTTACCATGCCAAGATTACAGGTTGGTTTCAATTAAAAAGGTTTTATCATTACGATGGAAATTGTTTTCAAAAATATTTGTGTATCTTTAGTTTTTATTCACTTTAAACTAAGCCTGTCTATCTCAATATAGTTGCTTTATTACTTGCATAATTTTTTTTTCATACACTCAATTACAATTCAATGTCTGGAAGCATTATATTTTTTGCATGGCCTTGATCTCATTCACTATGATTTGAAGCCAGAGAATATCCTGGTTAAAAGCTACAATAGGTATGAGGTGAAGGTGATAGATATTGGTAGCAACTGCTTTCAAATATATAATCTTTTCTCATATGGAAATCTTGTTCTTATCGTGAACCAGAGGCTATATTAGGGCCCCCTTATGATAAAAATATTGACATTTGTTCACTTGGATGCATTCTTGTTGAGATTTGTTCTGGAAATGTAAGATATTGCTACCCTAATTCTCTGTATTTTTAGATGCTACAATTGTCCTCGTTTTATTTTATTACAATGGAGCTTTATTGACTGAAATAATAATCTATTTTGTCTCTAATGCATTCACTTTCACTTTTTCTAAGCCTATGCTGCAAGTCTAATCCTTTGGTGATTTACAAAAAATTTGGAAAAGGGATATCCAATACTTTTCTTTATTATGCACTATACTCTTTTACCATTGAACTTCCTTCTAATGAATATTTGGTCATGTTTCTAAAATATCGTTGCAATCACAATCTTTATAAAAATGTTGATCATGCCTCTAAAATATCCTTGCCATCACAATGTTCTTAAAAATGTTGACGTTACCCTTGTTTTAAAAAAACATCTTCATTGATTATAATGTTGGTGAGGTTAAATACATTTAATTGCAAAGATGACTTAACAAACCACTTGATAATGTTGGCTTCCTTGAAAGGTCCAAATTTTCAATGAACAATGATTGCAACATGTTTCAAGTTTGTTTGCAAAACAATTAAAATAACATGATAGGAGACAATAATAAGACAAATTTTCAATGAACAATGATTGCAACATGTTTCAAGTTTGTTTGCAAAACAATTAAAATAACATGATAGGAGACAATAATAAGAAAAAGTGAGTAACTGTAGTAAAAAATGGTAACATGTTTCTTTTTGGATTAGTTAACAACAAATTTTGATTAAAAATAACATCAACTAGTCATTATATTACAAGTAATTTTTTGTCACATTCTAGGAGTGATGGACATACATGAAGAAACTAGTGGGCTAGAGTGCATGTAAAAACATATTCATAGATCTAGTGGAATATAAAATCATTTAACTGAATTTAATCCTTGGAATCTGAATTCAATTATCTGTTTATTCTTTAATACTTCTCTCCAACATTGAATCAATGCCAATTTAAAGTGCATTGCAAAGTGAAGAACAATTTGGATGCTTTTCAAGAAGCTTGCTTGCATATGATACATATTATGATCCAATTTTGTCGGTCTTGAGCTAAGTCCTAATTCTTATATAATCTCCAAATAATGTAAATTTAACTCTATATTATGAGTATAATGGGGATCACATATGCACTTTTCTTATTATTATTCAAAATAATAGTTGTTACGGAATTATGTTATGGTCTGTAGAAGATACTAGCTGTTATTATTTGGGATTTGTGCCATGGATTCAAGGTGAAACTAGGATACCAATCTAATAACTCATTTTTTTTTTCTACATCCCACTTTCTTTAAAATAAAATTCATCTAAGATTCAAATTCTCTCATATTTCTAATAATCTTAGAGACTAGTTTGTAATTCATCTTGCATTGGCAAAGGTTGATCCTGTAGACTCATATTTGTTAATTGTCCCACTATAAGTAAACTTGCAGAACCGTCTGTATCTCATTATGATTTTGAATTTGAAATTATGCATAGGACCGAGCTTACTATTGAAAAATGTGGTTGATGTTCTGGTAAAATAAACTTAATAAAATAAACTTGTTTTGAAAATTAAACCTATTTTGTTGGATTTTTATTTCATTTTATTTGTTGTAATTTATAAGAGGAAAATGGTTTTTATTGTTTCTATAAAATGATATTGCATATTTACATTGGATGATCAACCCCTAAAATCTTAATTTGTATCTAGGAGGATTCGATCCAGTTGGTCAATATTTTGATGAGTCAAAGGAAGAAGGCATTTGAAAATTGACTTGAGCTTGAGGCCTTTGTAATGGGTGGGAGTCAAATTAGCAGTGGGAATCTAGAATTCGACTACTATTTGAAGGAAGTTTGATATTTGAAGCTAGTTGAAAAGTCAAAGGGTCAAGTAGTTTCTTTGAAGACTTGAAGTTAAATAGAGTTAACATTCTCGATTGAGTGGTTAACAAGGGAGCAAGTATATATCTTTAGCAAGTAGAAATTTACCATATGGTTTGGAGTAAGGGACTTGGTTCTCCATAGAGGAGAAAAATACATAGTACGATGTGATAGAAATTGGGGTTATTATTCTTTGTTGAAGGTGATGGATATTTGTTAATTTTTGGAGATTATAGTTATAATACTCTAACTATATAGAGTTGAATATTGGAAGCATTGTATTTAGTCTTTTCTTGACGAGTCTACCATTGGGTTGTGTAACACCTTTGATTTGTATCATTTTTATAATTAGCTATATCCAACAAAACATAAAGCTATTTCAGTTTCAATATTTCATCTCATCTGAAAGAAAAAAGATTAGCCTTTTTTTGTACTTTCCTCGAGTAAGGACTTATGATAATTGTTTCATCTTCTTTGCTATCTAGTATATACACCACCGAGACTCAAAATTTTCCCACATGTATTTGGGATTATGGTGGGAACTATAGGCTATTTCTTATGAATATTTTAAACATATATGATGTTATAAGGTGAAGGCTTGGAAGACACAAAATACTATGTATTCTATTTCATACTCATTATCATTCTGTAATGGAGGAATCAAAGAAAAATAAGTTATGTACTGTGAGCTTTAGGTATTTCTTTCAACATGTTGGTAAGAGGTTATGATCCTACTTCAAAGTCTTAATTTTTTTCTCTAAGGAAAAAAATCAAGTAGCATGAGCATAGATATGTTTTATATATCCTCTCTTTTTAACTGAGACAATGGTATACCAACTATGCTTGGCCTTGATTGTATGCCTCCAATGTGTTTAATTCTCATCTATCAAAAAAAATTCTACAAAGCATGGTTTATTATATGTTTCAAGTCAAGTACTATGAAAATAAATATCAAAGTTTGTTTTTCCTCTCATTCAATATGAGTTATTCTATAGATAATATTAGTTTAACAACGTGGTAACTTTTTTATGATCGATCATGTTTTTCTGGGTTAATGTTGGCATCTCCTAAATATGTTACTAATAGTTTAATGAATAAATATGGTAAGTGAATTAATGTTCTTTTTGAATGCTAAATATTTTTTCTTCTGATCTGTGAAGTGAAGGGTGAAGTCAAGTTTTATTAGAAATTTGTATAATTTTAATTAATTAGCTATTTATGTTGGGTTTGGAGGGGAGTATGCTATATATAATATGAGAAGTTAACTGTATTGGAAATCTACCACCTAATGCTAGATGTAAATATTTTTATCCAGTTGCATCACTTTATGCATTGTTTTCATGGTTCTACTCTTTTATGGATATTTCTATTTCTTTTGTATTAGTTTTTAAACAGGGGTTGGATTGGTATGGAGTATGATACTTTCCATTGGTCATGCCTTTATTTTTATGCCAAAATTGGGATAAATTTTCCTCCCCACCTACATTTAATTATGTCAAAACATTTAATGTTAGAATAGGGTGCAAGTACCTTGTCTGCTTAAAGTAAATTAATTTCTTGCACTAAACTTAGATAAGATACGACCAATATACTAACTCTTTTATCGAGGAGATCCTAACCTTATTGCCACATATGGCACCACAACACAAGGTGACAACATACCTACCTGGGTTTGAACTTGGGTCAGCGTGACAACCACCACCCAAGTTGCCACCAGACCATGGGATGATGAATATTTGAACATGCATTTATATACCATTTCCATTATTTACCTTTTTTTATTGATTGACATCAATATATCTTATTCCTACTTTTCTATTTACATTGACTAAGGCATATTTTTGTTGTTGATGTAAAGTTCATTGAAGCCCTTGGTGCATATTCACTGTGGTTAATTTAGACTATGGATCCCTCTATTATGAGTTATGAGTGGGACCAAAGTATTTTTGTGTGTTACACTTGGGCTGACCCTTTATAAGTGTAGTAGCATAAATACACACTCATTTTTGTCTTCTGTCATAAGTAACACAATGCATTTTAAGACATTATGCATCCTCTCGCTTAGTTAGTAGATGCCTCACCTCCACGAGGTCATAGAGACACACACACTCACATGTTGTTTCCTTATAAAGAAGCCATATTCCCATCACTAGATTCTTCTCATTAGTCCCAAATGTTAGGAGCATTTTCATGAATCACTCCTAGGCTTTTCCCTGGTCACCCAACTAGGCCCTTCCAACTTTGGTATTTCTTGAGAAAAAATTATCCTGATTTGTATTGCATCCTTCACTTAGATATGTGATGATAGGGATGTCTATACTTCCTCCCTCTACTTCGACCTCTTTCTAATATGCAATTTTCAATGATGTTCTCCACTCTTTTCTAGGTGTACTTTTTTGGTTCACCTTTTCTCGTGTATTTCTTTTCACTTAGAACAATTTCATTTGTATATTTCATATTTAATTTCTTAAGAGTCATTGCAACACCTATATTTTGATGTTTATTGGTTGTATTTCCTAGTCTAGGGATCTATTCTTTGGACATATTAAAATTATCTTGTCTTGTCTTATCATACATTTTGGTGCTTTGCACTCTTTGTGCAAATAATGGTGTTTGTGGCCTCCATTGGCTTATTGTGAATTGTTTCGATAGAATCATGTTATTGTTAAGACCAATGTTATCAAAAATAAACTAGTCATTGAATCAGTCAACCAAAAAAACTTGAACCAAACTAGAATCGAAAAAAATCGGACCAAAAGACTGGTTGATTAAAAATACATAAAATATTCAAATTTTGAAAAAAAACATATATATTCATGTGCATCCATATGAATCCAAATCATTATACACAAACATGTAAATTTTATCCTGTATATAGAAATTAAGGGTGCATATAACTGAAATAGCATTGAGTGCAATCCATCTTTGAACTAAAATACATAAAACAATAGGTTCTAAATGGCCTCTAGAGTCCAAAAAAAGCATGCTACAACAAATAACTACATAGCATCAAAATCGTTGCCTATATTGGGACCATCATCATCAATATCACCCTCTAAGCATTAAAATAAGATAGAAAAAACTTCAATTCTAATCAATGATATTGTTTAAAATCTATTCTTTTGTCTTGTTGTACAACCTTTGGATTAGTTATGAAGTCTAATGAATTATAGCCTTAATCCAAGATATTCATTCTTATGTAGCTAATCAATTGTTTCTTTACTAGTGATCTTCACTCGTGATTACAATTTTGAGTGTATATATTTAGACATTTGAGATGCTCCTCCGTAGATATGAGGTTCGTGAGAAGTCATTTAAAAACAAGGTAGAAGATAAATCATTTGATGAAATCAGTGCATTCAGTTCTTTCCCATGCAAAGGATTGTGGTGTTATGAAAGGGAATAGGATGACACTTTGTGTAAGCCTACTATTGTAAAATTAAAAGAGGCCAAGACTGAAAAAGTGAAAACTGTGATGACTAGACCATATCTTGAAACAAAAGGTCATACTGGATATTTGACGTTCGCTAGATGATGTGTTTAGATGTCACTTGCAATGTGGTCTTTGGATTCTTTTCCCTTTCCACTGGGTTGAATTTATAGATCAAGTGATTTTTTAGATACTCATATCCCAAAATTTTGTGGTCCGAGCCTCTTGTATCAGTTATATTTCTTATATTTCTTGACATGGATTTTGAAATTTGTGCTTATTTTAAGTTTCTATGAAATGCATTAGCATCAATTTGTTCTTCCTATATTTTTGTATTTTCTAGTTGTTTCTGTATATGCACTACACTTTCAATTTAAAAACATGATCTCTATGGATATATTTTTCCATTAACTTGATTTGAGGAATTACTTTGACAATTACTTTTTATGTCCATGAACTACAACTAGTGTTCTCACATATCTTTACTTACATTGATATGTATTGGTTTTAATTCTCCTTCAATGTCTAGTAAAACTTTTGGTTGAATATTTAGGTTTCTAACTGGAAGTAGGCGTAAAACTTTTGGTTGAATATTTAGGTTTCTAACTGGAAGTAGGCACTTAAAGAATATAATATATAAGCATAGTCTATAATCCAATTTAATGATACAACTAAAAAACAATTGTACACAATAAGTGTTTTTTTATCCTAAGTGGAACATATGTTAAACTTGCAATCTGGCACCTTCATTTATTGGAGTTCATGGATCATGTTATGGGGATTTATTCCAATTGCATAGCACAAATTTTGGTTAATCTTAGCTTCACATACTCCAAAGAGGTTGGATCCAATGGTGAGGAATGGGGAATTTTTCACCATTGACCAAGTTTCAGTTCCCATAAGGGCTAAGACATTCTATATTGATTTTGTTTTTTTAATTTCGTGAAACCCAC
>CBVK0102606962.1:0-12937 GCA_900067695.1 Picea abies
TAACTTTATAAAAGATAGTGTCGAGTGGCGAAACGCCGAAAACATATTTTAACCAGGGTTAGCCTTATTTCTTTTAGTCTTTGACTAGGGTTAGCCCGAAAGAACCTCGTGTTCTCGGCTCTCGGAGCTGTAAAAATTAAAGTTCAAAATTGGCAAACGCTGAGGCGTGAAACCCCGGTGACGTCTAATCATTGGGTTAAAAGATTTTACCCTGGTTACCGTCTTGAGCGAAAATTTAAAAATACTTCGTCGTTTCGTGACTCGGGACGTGTCAATTTATGAGTTATATTATCCGACCTGCAAGATCCCGAAGTAAAACAAAGGGAGAGACGTTCTTAAGAAAGTGAACTTGTTTTTAGGGTAGAGAAAGCATTGCTTCTTAACCAACAAAATTACAGAGTTTTCAAAGCTTCGGGAAGGGACAAAAAACAAAAGGCCATCTTTAGATTTTAAATAACAAAAATTGAAAATTGTGAAGGGCAAAAATAAAACCAGGGCGGCTCCAACATAGGCTCCAACTAGGGATCACGCCTTCCTGTGAGGCGGGAAGAACAGTAGACCACGTGCCAATATTGGGTAAATGGAGTCAAAAGCTCAAACATGCAGAAAAATTCCAAGGAAAAAGGATCGAAGGGGGAAAATATTTTGTTTTTTACCTTGAGAAGTTTTTTCGAACTCAGATGCTCTTTCCAAACACGGCTATAGTCCCTTTCACAATTTTCTCTTTCTCACTACTAATCTTGGGAATGTTTTAAGACATCAAAACGACCCTAGAAGATTCAACAGCTCTTGTGATTCTCAACTTGCATTAAAAGAATGATATTATATATTTTAAAATCGGGAAGTCCCATCGGAATTTGGGGTAATGATCAGGTTTTTAGAAAGCATTGGTTACCGAAGTAGAGTGATATCTATGTATAACAACCTTACAAATCTCTTAGACATTGCTTCACTGCCAGCAAGCCTGTTCAATACCCTGGTGAAGTTGTCTAACCCTTTTTTCACTGAATTTCTTTTCACCACTTCAGAAAATATTTATGCGTTTAAACGCTAAGACGAGGGCAATCATTTCTGAATTTACTTTCATTGTCTTCCTGGACTAGGTGGGGGCAATCATTTCTGAATTTCCTTTCACCACCTGTCTTATAATTTACTTTTAAAACATGAAGATGGGAGCAATCAGTTTATATCAGGGCTGAGATCTGTGTAATATTTTGTATTAGAGGTCTATCAACTTATTTTGATTACTCGGTATCAATTTTCCTTTGACCTTCACAAGACCTTCGTTCTTAGGGAGACAGGGGAAAATAATATATTTTTAAGGGGAATCCTATTCGAGCAAGCTTTGATTCTTCCGTAACTATTGAAAAACCTAGGAAAGTTAAGATCTCTCTAAACGTTCTTTCGTTTTGTAGGAGATTGAGTAGTTGTGAAGACCAGCTTTCCTATCAAGATCTGTTTCAAAAATCCTGAGGTTTAAAAAAAAACACTTATATCCCTTCGCAATGACTCAGAAAAATGGTGATTCGCTAAAAGTTATACCTAGAGATGGACGGATATAAGGCAGCAATTTAGTGACTAAAAACAAAAAGGTCAAAATAGTTCAAGACTGGCATTTAAGATATCGTTGGGGGCAGTGGTTCTGACTGACTATTTTTAGATTTAGTGTATTCATTCAAATTACTTTGACTCAAAAAATATCCAACCAGCAATAATTCTGCTATCTAATGTTTTAGCTTGACACTGCAATTTGAAAAACCTTACCTTGGTTTACTTTTAACAGTCTTTTATAACCTGTGGATTTCGAAAGCTCACCTTTATCTTTTCTTTTCACTTTCTTTGTGCATTATGAAATTAATTTAGGTATCACCTGCTTTATGCCATTCTATTTCTAATGCCGACCTGCAAATTACTTTTCCTGCTAGTTTCGTCTGTAGCTGGAATTCTGTAAAAAGAAAATGCGAATCTTATTAGAAATGAGTCTAGAGTTTAGGAACGGAAACCAAAAATTAGAAGTAAATTTTAAAATTAAAATATCTGTATGTACAAACATGAAATTTATTTATTTACAAACATGATTTTTTATTTTTTTTTACTGTTATGTCATGTAATGTTTCAGATAGCGCCCATTGACAGGGGCACTGAGGACTTCTTCGTCTATATTTTCCAGAAGAAAAGAATTTTTCCCTTCTGTAGCCAAGACCCTGAATGGTCCATACCAAAGGTGGCCAAACTTTCCATGCTTGGCGGCTTCTTCTCTTCTCGCATCCCATCTTAATACTAAGTCACCTGGGAGGAATTCTCTGTTTTTTGCCTTGAGGTCAAACAATGCTTTCATATCATCTTGGTACTTCTGCATTTTCTTATCAACCTCCACTCTATGTTGTTGAACCTCGATCAGCTGGTTAATTCTCCTGGTTACATGATTGGGTTCTTCATTCTGATCCTGCCATAACTTCATTACTGGCAACGCTAATTTTATAGGTAGAACCGCGTCTGTCCCATAGACCATTTGAAACGGTGAAATGTTGATAGACCTTTTAGTGCTGATGCAGTTTTCCCACAATGCGTACTTCAAGTGTACATGCCAGGACCTTTTATTTTCATCTAGTACTTTCTTGATTATGTTTACCAGGCTCTTGTTTGATGATTCAGCCAGCTCATTTCCCTGGGGGTAATAAGCAGTGGAATGGCCGAGAATGATATTGTACTTCTAGCAGAAGCTTATCATAGCCATGGACTTGAAGGCCTGGGCGTTGTCGGTAACAATATTTCGGGGACACCCGAATCTTGACAAGATATTATCTTCCAAAAATTCGATCACCACCAAGTCTGTTGCCCTTTTGGTTGGAATGGCTTCCACCCACTTTGTAAAATAATCTGTGGTTGTTAAGATCCACTTATGCTGAGCATTGGAATGGGGATTAATTTCCCCTGTGAAATCTAGCCCCCATTGTTGAAATGGGGCTTCAGTTTTGACTGGAACAAGTGGTAGTGCAGGGAGTTTCTGTTTACCAGCAAATATTTGACACGGGTTGTAGGCATGCACTTTGGAATTCACATCCGAAAATAGTTTCGGCCAATAGTATCCGACTCTCAAGATATTGTAGGTTGTGGCTCTCCATGCATGGTGTCCTCCACAGATCCCTTCATGAAATTCCTTTATAACCTGTGGAGTTTTCGACTCAACTAAATAGACTAGTAAGAACCCGAGTGGATCCTTCCAGTACAGCTGATTTTCGGCGATGCAATATTTCACAGCATGGAGTTTTAAAGTTCTGCATTTGGCTGGTGATAGTCCATCTGGACACTTCAGGTTTAACAAGTAGAACACTATGTCTTTATACCATCCTGACGATATGAACTTCGCTTCAACCTTGCTTGGATCTATCTAGTCGTCCGGCTCTGGCAGGTGTGCATCTCATTCTTCTCCTTGGAGGCAATTAATATCAAGAGCTCTAAAATTCGACTCGACCAAGAGTTTGGCAAAACCATGCCCCTTTATCAATTTAGTCAGCTTGACCTCCAGATCAAATTCTTGTATTTTAGCGAGCTAGCGCCCTCATTTTCTGTCACTATCTGGCTGTACCAATATATCTTTCACAGCACTGGTTGGCACATACGCGATAATTTTTTAATGTAGTACATAGGTTCTGAATGCTTTTAGTGATTTCACCATTGCGTATGCCTATTTTTCCATTATGTCATACTTTAGTTCGGCATCTCTAAGGCTCTTGCTGAAAAACGTGATCGATCGTTCAAAGCCTTCGCCATCCTTTTGCAGTAACACCGCGGCAATAGTATGTTCAGAAGCGAACGAGAAGATGAGGAAATATTTCAAGTAATCTGGGCTTGCTAACACAGGTGCCTCACTGATGACTTTTTTAATATGCACGAACAATGCTTTAGCCTCGGTCATCCAATTTACTCTGCTATCTCTCTTCAACATTCCTGTGATCAATTTGACAATCTCAGCAAAATTTGGTATAAACCGTCGTAAAAAATTTATTGTACCTAAGAAAGATTGAATTTCTTTTACGTTTCTAGGAATATTTATAGTTTCTATTGCTTCAATCCTCTTAGGATTGATCATGATCCCATATTTAGATACGATATGCCCCACAAGCTTACCTTCCTGCATAGCGAAATGTGATTTCTTTGGGTTCAAAGACAGGCCATACCTGCGGCATTTTTCGAAAGTTTGTTTTAAATGGATCAAATGTTCTTCATTGGTTTTAGAGAAAACCGTCAAATCGTCAAGTTAGATGACTACGAACTTGTCTCTTTATCCTACAAAATCAATGTCCATAGCGCACTGGAATGTAGCTCCTGCATTCATCAAACCAAACGACATTTTATCATACATGAATGTACCCCATGGAGTGGTGAAAGCAGTTTTTTCTCTGTCTTGCTCGTTCATGGCGATTTGGTTATATCCAGAGAACCCATATATCATAGACATTCGATTTGCTCTGACTACCCTTTCTAGAACGTGGTCCATTTTGGGGAGCGGATAATTATCCTTAAGGGAAGACTTATTCAAGTTTCGAAAATCTACACACAGTCTGATTTCTCCGTTCTTTTTCCTGACTGGTACCAAATTTTCCACCCAGTCTGAGTACCTCAGAGGTATGATTATTTTCACATCTAAAAGCTTCTTGATTTCCTTTTCAATCACAGGCAACAAAATGGGGTTGATTTGCCTAAGCTTTTTCCTAAATAGCTTGACCCCGGGCTTCAAAGGTATCTTATGCTCAATTATGGAAGTGTCATACGTTCTAAGCTCATCATAAGACCAGGCAAAAATATCTTTGTACTGTCTGAGTAGGTCTTTGTATTGGACTTTTACCTTGGGAGGGAGGAACTTAGATATCTTTACTAATCTGGATTCTTTCTCAGTTCCTATATCACAGTCCTCCACTTCTTCTGGTTGGGGCTGCAAAGTGGATTTCACAGGTACGTCGTTCTAATCGAAAAGTCTTTCTAAAGGAATTAAGCCTTTTGGAATTTGGTTGTTTTTAAGGACCAACATACGATGATCCGCTATTTTTTCTTGGAAGGTTTCAGGATCTTCACCTTCTTGCATAATCCACATCGAGTCATTTTGATTCTCTTGGTCTGGATGAGTTTCAGAGAAATCACCCACTACTATAAGAAATTTCTTGATTTGGTCGTCATCTTCGAAAACCTACCAGTGTCGGATATTGTCTGGTATAGAGGGTTTGTATCTGATTTCAATGTGGTATTTCAGTGTGATGGTCATGGGAGGAGAAAAGGTTGAAGCTTCCTTGGCCAATGCGTCGGCATGTAGATTTTCTGCACGAGGGATAAAATGGACCTTTACAGATGAGAAAAAGTTTTCCATCAAATCCCAAGCACAATTTCTGTATGTTCTTAGTCTTGGATGCTTGGCTAAGTATTGTCGGTTTATTTGTCTTACTATCAATTCTGTGTCATCGTATACCTCCAAGTTTTTTATATTCAACTTCTTCGCAGCCTCTAATCCTAAGATCAATGCCTCATACTCACATACATTATTGGTGTAATCTATGTCCCACTGCAAACGATAGGATAAAGGAACAATGAACTTACCTTCATGTGCTACCAAAAGTACCCCAGCACCGGCTCCTTCAGAAGACGAAGCGCCATCGAAATACATTTTCCATGCACCATTAGTGCACAGCTCTTCTGTCAAGGGACTTAACTCTTCTTGCTTCATATCGAGCTCCTCTATAACTCCATCCAATCCATCATCAAACGAAAAAATTCAGTTTCCCAGATCTTTGTTTGTGATGTAAATGGGGAAGTTGTGTGGGTTTTGAGGATCACTGACCGTGTACGCTAATCTTGTTTCTCTATATAAACGAGTGAATTGACCCCCAAACACAGGGATTGTGGCGTAAGACATGTCTAACTGAAGGGAACCTCCCAACTTGGCCCCCCATGACCTAGACAACAGCATCCCGTACTTAGGGGGGATATCGGTGATAACCACATCCATCAGGATACTTTTAACACGGACCTGCGCTAGGGTAACTACCAGATCCTTTATCATTCCCATGCATTTAACCTTCCTTGAATCGAAAGAATACAGATTTCCATAAGGTATCGTGATCTGGAGACCCAGCTTCTCCATTATAATTTTGGGCATAACATTATGAGAAGCCTCGGAGTCTAACATACAATTATGCAGCAACTGATCATGTATATTCAGGGTGATATAAAAAGGAGCGATGTTGTCTTTGGACCCTTCAAAATGAGGACCAAAGGTGATGTTAGGTCGATCATCTTCCAGGTTGATAACATCAAACTGACTCTCTAGCTCGCAGACACCCATCGCTTTGGCAATTTGCTTCCGATAAGCCGGATTTTTTGCTAATTCTACCAAAGGAATCGGTATTTTAATCTTGTTTAACTCATTTTCAAGACTGAAAGATGTATTTACCTTGTCCATTTCTTTGGTTGAAACTTCCAAATTTTTTCTTTCCGGCTTACTTGTCTGGATCTCTTTATCACTCGTGATCCTAGTTGAATATGTAACTTTATCTGCTGGTTCAGTTTCTTGTATTTGAGTTTCAACTTTTTTCACCTCGGACTCTTGGGAGCTCGCTACCTTGGTTTTGTTGCTGGGTAACAAGGTCTCTTCCGAAGGAGGTTCATAATCTTGACCTTTCTGAAGGATTTTCTTAGGTTGATTAGTTGAGGTAGGCTTACTCTTGGATCTTATATTATACTTTGGTTGAAACTCGGCCATTATCATCTCTGTTTCTAGTTGAGATACACAGGGATCATTGTG
The DNA here is from genome assembly GCA_900067695.1 of Picea abies. Lineage (NCBI taxonomy): Eukaryota > Viridiplantae > Streptophyta > Pinopsida > Pinales > Pinaceae > Picea > Picea abies. Next base: position 6,797 of record CBVK0102606962.1, read on the forward strand.
ATCACCTTCTTCGTCCTCATTAGACAGTGGTGGGGTGTTCAAATATTTTTCATAATCTTCATGAGTGAGATACGGCTGTGAACAGTCATCACCGAAATTCACAACTTCATCTTCCGAATCTCCGAAATCTTGGAAGTCATTTTCTCCTATAAAATTTTTGTTCTTTAGTGGAGCTTGTATTTTTTTATCTTCGTTTTTTATTTGTTTATGTTGATTTTGGGGATTTGGGTTTCTCCTGAAATCCTTTTTATTTGAAGAATCAGCCTTAACCTGCTCCAACTCCATCCTAGAAATTTTGTTGGACAGTTCTTTAATCACTCGGGCCATATCATTTACTCTGTCATCAGTGTATCGATTCGAGCCCGAAGGACCCGCTGGTTCCCTATAGCGCCTATTATCACGATTAACTGTTTCGACTTTAGCTTTTAATTTTCATGAAGCCATCATATTAGATTCAATTTCAACGGTATCATCTTGCATTCTATTTAGGGTGGCTCCTCTTCTTTCTCGCAAAAGTAGTGTGAAATCTGGCTCGAAAGCTCCCGTGAAGCTTACTTTGGCTGAGGGTTCAGAGGGTTTAATTGCGGCAGGAATCTTATTATATAGTTTGTTGAATCTCAGAATAAATTCCATAACCATTTCTGAGTTATTTTTCTTTAGGGACCCAAACTTGGTAAGATAATATACGTTATCTTTTCGCTCTCCCCATTGTCTTAGGAAAGCATCTTCCAAAGCATCATATGAAAGAATAGAAGCTGGAGGTAAGCTCTGAAACCAGGTTCGGACAGGTCCTTCAAAGGTCTAGACAACGAGTCTCGAATAGACATCTTCATGTTCGATACCACAGATGTCTGCGAATTGGTCAAAGAAATTTATATGCTCGGCTATGGTTAGATCTCCCTCCCTAGTGAACTTAGGAAGATTTTTGATGTAGTTTTCAAGTAAATCATGGAGAGGGATGGGTAAAACTAGGGGGGCATATCTCACCACAACTTTAGTGAATACTCTGGGAGGAGGGACATGGCCTTGACCTCCACCTCCAGGAGCACCTCCACCAGCTCCTCTGGCGGCTGCCATCGATTCTGGTGGGGAAACAGGCGAGACTGGGAAATTCAATCGAAGAAAAGCTGGTATGTCAACTGTCGACGGACTTTCTAAAGGATTTTTTCCCTTGTGTATGGATGGGAAAGTTTGATGAATCTCACTCCCAACTTCGAAACAGTTTGTCATTGGATCTCGGGTATCAAACAGAGGACTGTGTGAAGTAGAAGGTTCTGAATGGCATTTAGTATTTAAATTTTTTTTGGGATTATTAACAGGCGTAATCAACTTACCATTTGGGTTCTGTCTGGTATTCCTTCTAAAGAATTCCATCTTATTTTTTTCGTGGAGTCGCCAAGTGAAAGATTGAAAAGCCTTAAAATTGTGTGTACTCAATGTTCACTATCAAGGAGTAACACTTTCAATGAAATAAATATCATTTTCCCAGGGAAAAAGATTTTGTAACTTCATTCCCCGGAAACGGCGCCAAAAAGATGTTGTTCCTGAGTCTGTACTTAAGGCTCAAAAAGTACAGTGTCAAGGCATCCGAAAATAGGTGAAAGATGGGTGAGAGAGTAACGTCAACTTTTGGTATAGGAAACTAGGGAAGATTTCTACGTTCTTGTCATCTAGCTTCCAACAGTTCCTGATTTGTTATATCTTGTTCAATGGTTGCCCATGAACGTTCAAGTTCATCCTGGTTGTTAGCAGTTTTAAGGATTATATCAAAAAGGTTTAAGGCGATATGTGTTTGGTTTGATAGTCCGGGTTCGATATTAGGTTGTGTCGCTATGGGGACAGTCATGGAGGAACAGTAAGATTAGGAAAGGATTTAAAGGGGGGTTTAAATGCTGTCATGATTTGGTCTGAATAAAGAGAATTTTACGTTTTTGGAATAAAATGGAAATGCAAACTGAAGGCTCTTTCCCGTAACTGTATTATATTTTATATAAAGGTGTGAGGTGAGAGAAAAACATTTAGCTTCATAAAACGCAAGATTCCTATCAAAGAGAAAACTCACATATAAGCAGAAGAAGAAATTAGTAAGGAAATAACTAACATAGCACAGAATATATATAGAATTCTGGAAGTATAGATTGGTCTTACACCCGCTGGTAGCTGGTGCAGAGGAAAGACAATAAATACTTACAGAAAACAGAAATCCCTTTGTTATAGTAGTGGTCGTACTAAATTACAACAAAGCACGTGAATTATGAATCATAGAATGAAATGAAACATGAAATATGAAGAAACAAACTTGTAACATAGTCTGGACAGAATCGAGAATCTCCAGATTTGCTTATATTAACTTCTCGAATGCAAAAAACTCTATTACAATCAATACCAAAAAGGTCCAGCCTTGTTTATTTCGTTCTCTGATATATTTATACATATTTGCAGATCAGTTAGAATCTATTCAGTTACATAAATTCAGTTACAACCAAGGGTAGCGCAATTGCTCCCTTTCTCTTGCTCTATCTTTAAGTGGTGCCAGGTGCTCATCTTTGCACTGATTCGGTGCAGGCAATACATTTTTCTACAAACTAAGATACGAGCTGTGATGTCTCTGCTTGACAGCTGGCCTCGGCGAAGTAACATTCTCGGGCTAACTATTGTAGCGTGTCCCCCATTTGTGCATCGACAATGTCGAGGGCACTTAGTTGCGCGCTAGGTTTGAGCAAGTGCTTATCAATTTTGGCCATGTCTACCATATCCATCTAGGAGATATCATCCAAATATCTCTCATCTTTTTCCTTCAGATCGAATGAGATCTATTCCATGTTTATTTGCATCAATGCTTCTGGATCGCCTCAGCTATCAATATACAACAACTCACCATCTATTGAATTAAAAGCTTCCTCTAAAGAGTGGGTTACCTTTTGAACTTGTTCCTTTCCCAGGGAAATATTATGTTCCCAATCTTTCAATAGAATGTTACCTCTGGTTTGTTCAGGGATGGAAAGACTAGGAACGTCTGCCGAAAACCTGTTATTTGTGACAATTGCTGCATCCTGGAAAGTGACCCAAGCCACTTCATCTTCTCTTTCTCTAGCAGTCAGGTTCTTAGACACCTGCTTTACCAACAGACAGTTCTCCCTAATTTCTCCTATTCTGGCAAGCAAATTCTGTTGTGCCAAAAATAATCTTCTCCGAATCTCACTAGCTTGAGATTTAAATATGTTGATATTTATTTCTTTGCTCTCGGCGATTTCTGCCTGAACCTGCAATTCTTGAATCAGATCTCTCTGTTGACTCACCTACGCTATACCCTCTTGGACCACCAACTGTGCTTGCTGAATCTTGGTATTGAGCATCTCTATTTCATTTTTGTCAGCCACCCTGGCCTGTTCCATCTCCACGCTGGCCTGACCTTTAGCATTTTCTATGGCTGTAGACAATCTGGCCTCGAGGGTCCTAATTAGGCGATTTTTCCTTTTTAATTGGTTGTTCATAATACCAACTGAGAATTGATTTGCTAAAGCATATGCCCTGAGCGTTCCCGCTATTTCAGTGGCGAGTTGGTCACTTTTCTTATTTTTTCCATCAATCATGATTTTATATTTTTTTACAGTGGACTTTCCTTCTTGATAGAACTCTTTTTTCACCACTGCCTTCCTCTTTTTATCAAAAAAGAACTCATTTGGAGGGAGTTCCTCTACTCTAATGGGCCTCAATTCTTCATCAAATATCCATCCCTCTCCGACATTTCCCTGTGCCGACTGCAAGGGTGTGACCGAGGTGATGGGCTCTCCTATTTGTTTTGCCGATTCTTTGGGAGTACTGACGGGATTCTGCACCTTTGGTGTAACCAGGGTCTCTGTCCCAGTTTCTGGTGTCTGTTCCTTTGGTGGGTCCATGGTTTTTACTTCCACCTCTGAACTATGTTCTCTGGGTGGGTCGGTAGTATCTTATTCTGCTTCGGGATTCTTCATTTGCTCCCCTTCCTGGCGTTTTCCAAGGTTAGAATTTTGTTCCTCAGAACCATCAGCCTCCTTTTGTTTCACTTCGAGAAAACCCAAACCCCCCAACACAGTGGGAAGGATTCTTCATCTATGTTCCTGGAACTTTAATACGGATGCTGCGTCTTCGGGTGCTAATGATTGGATCAGAGCTAGCACTTCTTCATATGATCTCGCCCCTCGAAAAACGTCATCCGAGGGTGAATTTTCATGCTCAAATCTCTTGAGCCCACAATAAGCCAAATGATTTCCCACAACCCTCTGTGGATCATGCTTTTTAACCTCAATGGAGACTAAACTTAGGTCCTCCAGGGCAACAACCTTGGCTTTGGCATGCCCGAAATCTAATAAAGAATAGGAATTGAACTGAATAGGGAAATAAGGCCATATCTTCTTTGAGTAGCCCTTAAGTTCTTTGCTTACGCCTGCAATGACTGTTTGCCAGGAAAATTCTCGACAAAACATCTTGTCGGGGATGAAAAAGGGCAGCGCATGAGGGGGGATGGAAGTTCTGAAAACTCGGAAATACGAAAACTCTACCTCCACATACCAATCTGCTATGCCACTCAGACCTGTAGCAATATTGTCCGAGACACGAGGTGGTGGATGCCTAAAAATGGCGATATGCAAAGGCACCATCACCCAGTTAAAAATCTCATATATGAACTTTCCTGCTTTGTTCTCCCATAATTTTTCATGACACTCGTGCACAAGTTTTTCTTGAGCTGGCTTCCAAGCCCAGTTCATCAAAGGGAATGGTGTCATGGAACACACCGCATCCATGGTATACACTGACATGAAAAATGAGGATGGTTTCCCACATGCCTTCTGCTCCTGATACTCTATGACTCTGTTGGCCAGACTATCTGAGAGCATCTTGGCCCAATTGAACGAACAACCTTCTGCTACCCGAAATATGAGAGGCACCCACGCTATGTAGAAATGTGTTGTGTCTTCTCTTCCAAATAGCCTGCATATCATCATGGCCACATATTTATATTGTGGCTCCAAAGAAGAGATGGAATAAACCCCCTGGTTGTTTGCTCTGAATTTTGTTGTGCGCGAAACCCAATCTTTGATCAAACCTGGCATAGTTTTGTCATACTGGACGCATTCTTTCTGTTTGAACTCCTCCAGGAACTCAACACCATAAGTGTATTAAGACGTCGAAGGCAGTTTGTACATGGTTTATAGATGTTCGGTTCTAAAAGTCCCGTAACATGCTGGTTGTTTATGATCGTCCTAGTGTGTAAGTCTACGTGGTCCAACGCCCACCAGATCATGTCGTAATACGGTAGCAACCGTGGCCTAGTTGCTATTCTGTGCATCCCCGATTGGACTATTATCTTGTATTTAGTGTGTAGATCATCCCTTTCGTTATCATCGGAGTCATCTGAGTAATCAACCAATTCTACTTGCAGGGAGTTTGAGACAAATGACCAGTCAGGAATTGAGTCGACACTTCGGGGTGAAGTATCAGCTACATTATCTGTACCCTATCCTGCGACTTCTACATTCGCCTTCACTTCTTTTCGTGGAGCCATAATAGAAACTTGTGTTTTCACCCTTCTGCAATAGACCTGTGTATACATGCAGAAATTAGTTCACTCAGAGAAAGGTGAGCTCTGTGCACTTTTGAAAAATGTTTAAAATAGAATGAAACTCCTGTATATATTTGAAGGTTCTGTACTTTTCGAAATAAGTATGTCAAATCGCAATTAGGAGGAAATTTATTTCGTAAAAATATGATCTTATTATTCGTAGATTCACTCTAATCTTCGATTAATGTCGTCAATGTTTGGCGGTCTGACGGTCAGTCGGAGTATGGAGAGTAAATAGCTACCTCGGGAAATGTGCAAACCTCGATGCATGAGACATCTCTCGCACTATTTTAAATTTTCAAAACTTATCATGTTAATAACTTTCTCACTGTTCGCTGCATCGTGAATTTTCTTTTAACATTTTGAGTCCCCAACTCACGAGATCGTGAGGACTGATTATGGATTAATTAGCATAAATCATGATTTGGAACTTCATTAATTTTATAATCAATTTATTTCGCCACATTGCGGCTTCGGAACTTCGAAGACAAATTTCTAGGAGGTTAATATGCCGAGTGACGAAAATGCGAGATGGCGAT
>CBVK0102606963.1:0-12166 GCA_900067695.1 Picea abies
TAACTTTATAAAAGATAGTGCCGAGTGGCGAAACGCCGAAAACAGATTTTAACCAGGGTTAGCCTTATTGCTTTTAGTCTTTGACTAGGGTTAGCCTGAAAGAACCTCGTGTTCTCAGCTCTCGGAGCTGTAAAAATTAAAGTTCAAAATTGGCGAACTCTGAGGCACGAAACCCCGACGACGTCTAATCATTGGGTTAAAAGATTTTACCCTGGTTACCATCTTGAGAGAAAATTTAAAAAGACTTTGTCGTTTCGTGACTCGGGACATGTAAATTTATGAGTTATATTATCCAACCTACGAGATCCTGAAGTAAAACAAAGGGAGCGACGTTCTTAAGAAAGTGAACTTGTTTTGAGGGTAGAGAAATCATCGCTGCTTAACCGACAAAGTTGCAGAGTTTTCAAATCTTCGGGAAGGGACAAAAACCAAAAGGCCATCTTTAGATTTTAAATAACAAAAATTGAAAATTGTGAAGGGTAAAAATAAAACCAGGGCAGCTCCAACATCATCCTCGCATACTTGGATGACCTCACAACTCTATCCAAGAAAAGCACCCAACATCTTGACTATTTACGGATCATCTTCCAATGGTGCCATTAGTACAACATCCGCTTGAATCCCCTCAAGTGTGTATTCTGCGTCACTACAGGGCGCCTCCTCAGATTCATCATTTCCCAAAGTGGTATTACCATGGACCCCCTCAAAGTCCAAGCTATCACCAAAATTCCACCTCCCTGAAATCTACATCAACTGCAGAGCCTCCAAGGAAAGGCTAACTTTCTACGGTGATTTGTCCTAGACTACGCCACTTGCGCACACGGTTTCCTTCACTTAATACGCCACGACATCCCATTTTACTGGGATGAAAATGCTCAAAATTCATTTGACGATCTTAAAATGGCGCTCTCCAATGCCCCTTTAATTAGTGCACCCGATTACAATCATGACTATATCCTCTACATATCAGACTCAGTCGTCTCAGTAGCAGGAGTTCTCATTCAAATTGGTGATGATAATCGTGAACATGTCATTTATTATGTTAGTAAAAACCTCTCAGGGCCACCCTTGGAGTATAAACACGAAGAGAAACTAGCCCTTGCAGTTGTCCTCACAGTCCATAAACTGCATCATTACATTCTACTTCGCATGACTAAGGTCATAGCAGATTCCAACCCTATGCAATACTTGCTCAGTCGTCAGCAAATTAATGGCAAATTTTCCCGATGGATCATTATCTTTCAGGAGTACGATCTTGAATTCTCAACACCCAAGAGAAAGAAATCCCTCATCCTCACTGAACTTGTCATGACCTTCCCCTATGACACCACTAGTGCCCCCGTCAATACCACCTCTCTCAATGAAAACCTCTTTTACATCACTTCGTATGATCCCTCGTATAGAAACCTCCTCGTCTACCTCTGAACTCAAAAGTTCGGTAACCACTTTTCACGAGATGATCATCGTCATATTCACCATTAGGCCCTCCACTACCTCCTCATCGAAGACATCTTATACTGGTGAGGGGTCGACACCATTCTTCGTCGATGCCTGAACATTGACAAGGCCGATAGAGTCTTGAACGAATGCCATAGTGGTGCATGTGGGGGCCATCTTTCAAGAATATCCATTTCTTAAAAGATCATCTGAGTAGGTTACTTCTGGCCTACCTTGTTTCACAATTTCATTCATGCCATGAAATGATGCGAGAAGTGTCAGCTTTATGCCAACAAAGCCCGAGCACCACCTACTCTTCTTCATCCAGTCATCACTATCATCCCTTGTTTTAAATGGGGCATCAACTTCATGACTTGTAATCCCCCTTCCAGCAATGGACACAAATACATTGTGGTCGCAGTTGATTACTTCACAAAATGGGTGGAGGCTATGCCCACCTTCAATAATACCACTGACACTGCAACACATTTTTTCTTTAACCACGTCATATCCCACTTTGGAGTACCACTCCAACTCATTTCCAATCATGGGAAACACTTCGAGAATGAGATTTTCGTTGAACTCTCATCTCAGTTAGGATTCTCCCATGAGTTTTCCTCGCCATATTACCCTCGGTCTAATGGACAGGTAGAAGCAGTTAACAAGGTCCTCAAGACCATGTTATAGTGCAAGGTTAACAAACATAAGACCAATTGGCATCACATGTTATTTTACGCACTATGGGCTTACCGTACAGCTGTGAAAACAGCCACTAGTTTCACACCATTTCATCTAGTCCATGGAGTTGAGGCCACTCTGGCCATCGAGTGCAAAATTCCCACCTTACGCACTGCAATTGAGCTATTACCCGACATTGCTTCAATCGAGTAGCGCTTGCTGAACTTAGAGTCCCTGGATGAAGATCATTGATCTTCATTACAGAACAATGAGGCCAATAAAAAATGATAAAAGGCCACTTTTGATTGACATGTCAACCTTCGCTCATTTCACGAAGGTGACCTCGTCCTTGATTATGATATTACTCACGATACCTTTGGCCATCGAAAATTTGAGTCACTATGGCATGGCCCATACATTATCCAACATTGCCTCACCAAAGGAACATACATCCTAGCCTCTCCTGAAGGCCTCTCTCTCAAAGAGCCCATCAACGGGTTATACATGAAGAAATTTTATGCCTAAAGTGTAACAGTTCTACTTTAGGTTATTTTCTTTTATAGTGTTTTGAATCTTTTTTTTCCCATCCCTCCCATCTAAAATATCATTTGTGCTATTGACATATGCTTCTTCCACTAGCCTACCACATCGGTTACGTCGATGGCGCCAACCATTGGACACAAAATCTCTCTTCGGCCGCTTGGGCTCTCTACACCCCTTCACATGAAATGCTCCATTCAAGCGACATATGTTTGGGTTCAACAACCAACAACCAAGCCGAATACACTACCGTCATTGGCCTCCTGGCCGATGCCCAACATCATCGTATTCGTCACCTTAGTGTATTTATCAACTCTCAACTAGTCGTTCTCCAGCTCAACAATGTGTACTGTGTATGCGATCCTTGCCTCTTTCGCAAATACCTGCACGTTAGAGTTTTATCTCGACATTTTGATTCCATTACATTTACACATATTCCAAGACAATTGAATCAAATAACAGATAACTTAGCTAATATTGTGTTAGACTGACATATATCACATCAAGATACCTCTACACATACATAAACATATCAACAACCTGTCACAGCATATATAGATTAGACATCATCAACACATTAACAAAACACATGTAAACACCACATAGATCTCAAAATGTATACTCATGTATATATAAGATGGTCCACAGTTCCATCCAAAGGTTTACATACAAAAATACAAGTATCTTCAGGCCAGTGAAGCACCTCAGTACAAAATGGGCTCACCAGCCTATATACAAAAATAAAAAAATACATAGAGCACCACTCAAGGTGCCTCTAGAGCACCACCTCCTGCCCCTCCCTCAGGTGGTGGTCCCCCACCCACTACTGGTCCCTCCTAACTAGGAGGTAACTATTAGGTCATAGTAGCACCTACTACTATTGCTCACGACCCGCCATGACAGTGGAACCTCCACACACTACTCCAAAATACCCTTATCCTAGATACGTGACCACATGCCCTCAGGCACACCCTATAGCACTACCTCCAGGTGACAACGAATGTCCTCAAAATCTGTTCTGGAACCCACCGGAGGAGCATGTGATGGCCTAGCACCTGGGTCATCAAACCAATGTCTCCTCGCTACTCTCTCAAGCTCAGTTGGTCTCACCTTGGTGTCCTCGCACCAACGTCTCTCTCCTACCTGCGGTTGTCTCCCCAGCTCCTCGTGAGCTGGTGCGCTTAGCAACTCAACCTCTCGCCCGCGAGGTGCCACATCTTCACATACAAACAAACAACAGATAGTATCAACATCTATACCAAATACACATGTCATGCTATCTCGAAAAACATATATATATAACTCATCAACATACCTTGATGGTCAAAAACCTCCCCTGGAGGTAACACCATGTCTGGATCCTCCCGAAAGTCAACACCAACATAGGGAAACTACAATATCAACTGCAGCATCTACCGCCACACCTACGCTGCCTCAACTGTGAAGAAGTGGTTTCCCTCGCCACCACTGTGGCGAAGCAAAATATTCGACCACCGCTTCAGTCACGGCTCTCGCACCCCAGGAGCGCCCAATAAAATCCTAGGGCGCAACATAGGCACCCTCTCCAAAAACTAGGCCACTAGGATAGACCCAAAAGAAAACTCTCCTGTATCAGTGGACCAACAATGGTCCAACTACCCTACCATCCTGGCATACAGTGTAAGCCCCCAGGTGAAGTGCTCACCAGCCAATACCATGTCCATCACACACAACTGACCCCCATTGATCCATTGTGTTGCAAGGGACCCATACACTCTCACAATCATTGCTGCTATACAAAGATGCGCTAGAGCATCCATCACCCCAATGCTCACAACAGTGCCCGACATAAAGTTCACCCCTAAATAGAACCTCCGGCTCACTGTCACTAGCGCCACATCCCTAGGTAACACCGGCTCCGTCGGTAGGGGAGTTCCTCGAAACAAGAGCCCAGTCAAAAAATATATGTCCTCCATCACAGTGAAATTAATATGCTCTCCCCGCACCATGAAACAATGCAGGTCTAGACTCCACATCCAGATAAGGAACTGTAGGCGATACTCCTATGCTTGTGTCAATGGGCACTCAAAGAACTTTAGCAACCCACAGGCTGCCAAAGTCGCACGAACCCCTGGATCCTCAATCACCATGAAATCTCTCAATTGGGACCAATCCCGCTCTCACCACCCAACCGACATCATGCAAAAATATCGCCTATAGCCACATAAAACAGTCCTAGGTCATCCACATGGACCATAAACAACATTAAAAAGATAATTTTTACACCCATCAACCTTGCCTCCAAGGCGTTACTGTTTAAACCTATAGGTGTGCACACATGCGCGCCTGTTTAACCCATAGGTGCGCATGTATGCACGCTTGTCCACTCCACAGGCACACACTCAGGCATGCCTGTCCATCCTATAGGTGCACATGTGTGTGCACCTGCTCAACCTACAGGGGCACCTTCATGCACCCCTATCATGAACACATGAGTTCATCAAAGCGCGCTTGTCCAATACACAGCCGCGCACACATGCACGGCTGTGTAGCCAACAGGTGCGCACATAATGCATGCTTTTCCCCCCCTTACAAAGTGCTCCCATGTGCACCTATCTGGTGGGCAGGCGTGCACTTGTGCACACATACTTTTGGATCGCCCATGCACGTGAGGGCCCACACCCATAAAACCCCTTGTATGGCCCTCCGTACAGGCCTTGCCCAAAAATGGAAACCCTACTTCTATGCAGGATGATCAGACTACTAACTTGAAGCTTGTTGGTCCTCGATCGGATGCCTTGTCCTCCCAAAATCTCCAAATCTCCTCTAAATACTTCTCGTCCAGTCACTATAGCAACAAGTACAAATGAGGTGGCAATGTGGGCCCTACAGCTATATATAGGCCTTTTCGCCAAACTTCCACTCACCATTCTAGGAGCTCCAGGTGTCCATTCCCCGTTCTATCTTCAGCCACGAGATCAACATCCCAACATCTACATCACAACAGTCCCTGGGCCTCTTTTCATCTTGAGCCCTTGGGACACCAGTTTTTCATACCCCGACCAGGAACGCATGTGCATATTCAAAATTATCAAATAAATGCTCGTATATTCAATTCTCTTCAGATATTGTTCATGTCAGGTATTTGGTTTTCATGTGTGCAGGTACTTGGTCATCATACATCAACACAACCCCTTTAGGTATATACTCAGCACTAGCATGTAGTCATTCCCTCTGAATCTCACTTGCATCTCCAGTCACATCCTCTAACATTTGCCTCTAGGATCCACATCTCCGGCTCTGTAGTACCAACACCTCCATCTGCATCTTTGGTACTATCATCTGGTAGCACTCTCCCCCACATGAGTTGTCCCCTTCATAACACCCTTTTTCACATTAACACTCATGTTGTTTTTCAAACCTTTAGGGATGGGAGTCTCAATAGTCTTACATCATGTCGCTAATCAGCCACATACTCCTTCTCCTCATTTTGCTAGCTTTCCCACTGGACTCCCAGATTATCTCTTCATGGTTCTATTTTTGACTGCACCTCCGCAGTATCATGAACCCTCCATTTCATCCATAATATGTTTGCCCATCTGCAAATTTACCTTCATTTCACCTACCTCATACAAAAACCCACCCATGGGGCCCCCACCCTCCACCAGTTATCCAAGCAAATTGTACCTTACACGAAACAACCATATTCTATTGGGGCACCTGTTTTTGTATTTGTACACTCATCCCATATTGTTTATTAATTGTACAAACACCTTTTGTTTCTAGCATTTACATTACCTTTTTTGTCGTCACCTTTGGCGACCTCCTTCCCTTTTTTGGAAAACGCAACCCATGTCACACTTGGTTGGGGCACTCCTTATCATCTACCCTTATTGACATCATCCATATCCTCTGAGTATCCCACAAGCCACTTACCTCTGCCCTTTGAGTTTGTTCACTTTGTCTCGCCTCTGGCACAACTTCTCCCACATCTTATTGTCCCCCTGACACTCGACTTAGTTGAACAGTTGTGGCCACTTATACTTCGCATATACCCCCAACCAAGGGCAGTCTTGAGTCTCCTTACATATTGACTTCGACCATGTACCTCCTCCAATTCCTAACCTCCCCTCATAGATTTCACGAAGCCCTTTGCTTCCGAGAGTCACGTCTCCCTTTTGTCGACATCAGTACAGTTTTCCAGAAGGGTGATAGTATCTTGATTCTAATTACCTATCTAATGAGAGATCTCAGATAGCACAGAGAGAACCACAATTGCTCCCTGTTGTCATTGAACCCTGTAACATTCGACTTCAACACTTTCTCATGTTACGGTGGGTCTTACTTTGTGACTATTGTAGTTATTTCTTATATTTGTTGAAGACCTTTGAACTGGGCTGGGCTATCAATGCCTACAATATCTGTGGTATTTATTACATATATCACTACCTATCATTCTAAGTATGTTCCTCCGCAGAATTGTCTTCTATCTTTCTCACGACCACCCCCGAGGGCGCTACAGTTGTCTACATCAACACTTCATTCCTTTTTGAGTTGCATGACACGAGCATGGGGCATGCCCACCTCGTTTGTACACAGTTTATTTTTACACACCTTATGGAAGGTTGGGTTCTGTAGGTTCCCTTCTCCCTCCAATGGGTAACTCTTGACAATCCCACTATCGCTCTCTCTTACAACAACACTCTCAGTAGAAGAAACATTGATGGATTTCGACTATACGTATGCTCCTAACCTCATCCATCAGGGGGCATCTGTTATCACTGAAATTTTGTCTGCAAATGGTTACAATAATTCAGCATCGTCAATCAGTTATGAGGTCACCCATGGACCAAAAATTAAAGGGCACTATGAAGACACAGGGAGCGCGCGCACATGCACAAAACAAAAATGCAAGATTCACGCACATGCGCACGATGCATGACTGTTGTAGCAAAAATCCGTGCACCTGAGAAATGACACATTTATGAGAGTGGTTGGCCTCCCACCCACTTCTGGTTCAGCTTCCAAGTTGATTTGACACTCAAATTTGGACTAGATTCGACTGGGTGGCTGGTCAAAGACCTAGAAATGCCCTAATTAGCCTCTTTACACACTACAAACTAGTTGAACAACACCTCAAAGGAATGCTATAAAAAGGCCATGGATACACTTCATTTTTCAAGGAATTCATAGCAAAGTTATGCTTCCATTATTCTCTTGAGAGATCCTCTATCCTTACCAAGAGTATACTTGCATCATTTCATTTTTATTTTCAAAGTTGTAAGAAGAGATTATTTGTGGGGGTCCAAGAGCCCTCCCTTGGAGGAAGAAGGGACTCATAGTCCTCTTTCTTCTCGGTGTTTTCTTTCACTAATATCATCCTTATCATTGGTGACATGGGTCTAATTGTTTCTTTTGTCCTTATGTCCCTATGTTCATTAATTTAGTTGTTGTTTTATTTCTTAGTTTAATTCTTAGTTGTTCTTTTATATTTCTTTCTCTAACCCTTTTCCTTTTCTCTAACCCTTTTCCTTATAGTTTTCCTGCTTAGCAAACCCAACTAAGCTTGCAAGCACCTCTATTTTGCTCACTAAGGTGACGAAAGAGGTGCAACACTAAGTACTAGTGAAAGCGCCATGCCTTCCTATGTACCTTATGGATCATTAACCCCACAGAATATGTACTTTCCATTTCTTTGGTCCCCCACTGCCCATGGCTCCACCACAAGGACACCTTCACATTGGGGTGAATTTTGTTCAACCCTCTCCCATTCAGCAATATCAAAATTTTGAATAGCTGAATACAAAAAATCCAACCCATCCATCGAATAATGCCAAAAAGAAAGGAAAAAATAGGAACAATAGCAACCCAAGTCAAGGTGGGAATCACCCCCAATGGAACCAACCTACTGGGGGCAACTAGAATCAAGGGAATCAGAACCCCCAGGGGGGCAATAATAATAGACATTAAGGGAAAAATAACAATAATCTTTGAACAAACTTCCCTTGTTCCCTTTGCGGTGATTTCAGTCATTATACTCATCATTGCCCCCAAATCGCTGATTTTAAGTGGATGAAAGACTCAGTGAATGGACCACATACTCCAACATTGCCTGCCTCGCCCCACAACAATATGTGCAACAACCACCCCCAGCCATGCTGCAAAACCCCATTCCATACTAGGGTGTGATGAACACCCAACAGGACATGCAACCTACCCCACCACAGTTGGGACAATATCACAATCCAAACAATCCCGCAGATCGTACTATCCTCCTCACCAGTGAGGAAGAAGTCCTTATGCAAACATGTAGTCGTCAATATCGAGCACCCACTGAGTCTCTTCCCATTCCCCCAGAAACAATCCCAACACCAACGGGACCCCCTTTGATGATCCCTCGTCCTAACATGGAAACACCTCTTCACATCCCTCGCATCCCATTGCACAAGAATGTCCACAACCCGCAGGCTAGGGCAGCTCATAATTACAGTTTGGTCGATGACTTAGCATAATCCTCAAGTGCCATTTCAATCTTAGAAGTCCTTCAAACTTGTCCCACTTAGTAGAAATCATTACTTTCCACCTTGGGGGTAGTCGACCCCGTGGATACTCAACTCATCACAATTGATCTTGACTGTGGAGAGCCTCGTCTCCCCGCTCTCATTGCTTTTCAAATCCCAGTGAAAATTTGAAACATCATAGTTCATCGATGCATCATTGATGAAGGCACATCCACATGCATCATGTCCAAATCTATATGGTAGAAGCTTGGTTCCCCCAAACTCATACCATTTTCCATTACCTTAAGAGATTATGACGAACGATCGTCTTCTCCCGAAGGACTCTTCCAAAATGTCCCTATAGAACTCAGGGGCAAGACCATTCTCATCAAAATTGAAGTTATTGATGCCCCACTTGATTACAATATCTTGTTCGGTCGTAGTTACATGTATGCTATGAAGGCAGTTGCCTCTTTCATCTTTCGAACCATGATGTTCCCCCATAATGGGAAGATCATTACAATTGACCAAGTCTCACATTATGAGCCTAACCCTTCTACTAACATCGATAACATTCTCCCTCTCATCCACACTAATCATGAAGCATACCCACTCATCGAAATGGGTCCCAGAATTTTCAAAGACCCATCATTGTTAGGAACTTACCATGGTGCACCACCACTCCTTCATCCTTCCAATCAGGTATGTGTCGTATCATCCAAAGGAACCAACATTGAGAAAACCCTTCCTCCCAAGGAGGCTTCTCTCATATCTGTTGTCCCATTAGTCATAGAACTCCTCCCTCACGAGCCTCCTGTGAACTCGTCGACTCCACTAGTTCACGATTTCACCTCACCCCAAAGCCATATCCTAGTTTGGGAGATAGTTCCCCAAGCCATTACTCAAATCCCCTTCTTTTACCCTCCACCAGGCGTACAAGCTTTCCAGGTAGCTGCAACGCTTACCCTCCCTAATATGGTGTTGGCAATGCCAGTTTGATATTTACATCCACCAGAGATGGTTCCTCAACCATCCCTTCCCCCCCAAACAAAAGGAGTCCCAATGATGATTCCCATACTCACTCCCACCATACCCTCTACACCCGCACTCACTAACTTCTCTGCCATATTTGGGGGCAGATGAAAGAAGAAGGAGCCCACAACTCCACTTTCTCCACATGTCCAACCTCCTTGTGCGTTATGTGAGAAATATGGACACCCAACCACCAAATGCCCATCTCTACCTGAATTACGTAACCTAACTCAACTCAATCAAACACCATCATCGTTCATCACTGTAGCAAGTACTGTCGCTACCTCCCCTAACGCAAGTAGAAAAGGGTTGCGAACCAAATTCTCTTACGCCATATGTTCAAAATATGGCCATTATACACACCATTTCCCAACACTACCTCAATTCTGACATACATTAGTCACAGTACGCCAAAGCTTCCAGCACAAACCCAATCTAGCTACATCATCCCCACAAAACATCACTGATATCCACTATGTCATGACTTTAGTCAATGAATGCATGAGGTGCCCTTGCTCTCTATGTGAATCCTTAGATCATTTTACATATCAATGTCCTATGATCATTGAATATAGGAAATGCCAAATGACCCTAATTCAAACCCCTGTACTCCCTATGGAATCGATGACTAACCTTACCTCATCACTAGAGACTCTTCATATCATTTCTCCTGAACCAGAAGCACTCCCTATTCCTCCATGGTTCTTAGATGACTTATACGAAGATTTACCCCCAAATCCCCCCAATTCTCCCATTCATTCTCCTACGGACATTTTACATCCAACTACCATTGGTACTCCTCAGTACCTCAATATTTGGTTTATGTCGAGCGAACCATCACAATCTCACTGCGTCATTCCCCCTACTTCTTCATCCCTAAAGGACAACCACATGGTAACAATCACTGATATCACTCTTTATGATCCCTTGTGTTCCCACCAATTCCACTGTGACGAGGACATACTCGAAGAATTAAACACCCCTGACTACCCATGGGATGCGCTACACCACCGAGCACTCTTCTTTCCACAGGAAGCCTTCATGCTTCCTAACCAACACCCCATATACATAGTTGAAACCAAGGATTTTATCCCATCAGGGCATATTGACTGGTTCAACAACCCCATCCCTGACCCTTTTGCTTTTGAAGAAGGAAATATGGCCAACATTTCCCCTACCATCAAAATCGATATTTCCATAAAAAATGGAGTCATCGAGGAAATCACCATTGGCGCCACATGCACTCCTCTAGAAATCATCGCCTATAAATCCCTCTTCCAAGAATATCGGGATATTTTTGCCTAGTCATACATAGAAATTACTGGCCTTGATCCCTCTATTGTCAAACATCGCATTGACACTTGTCTTGATATCACACTGGTTCGCCAAAAATAACGACCGCTACACCCATCCAAAGAAGCGACCATTAAAGCTGAGATTGACAAATTATGAGTGGCAGGGTTCATCTACCCCATCTCCTGTATCTATTAACAAAAAATAGGGCACTATCCGTGTATGCACAGACTTCCACGATATCAATCATGCCTATCCTAAAGACAACTTTCAAATGACTTTCATCGATCAAATCATCGACGACTGTGCAGGCCATGAGGTTCTATCCTTCATGGATGGTTTCTCTATCTATAATCAAATCCAAATCCATCCTGCCGATCAATACAAAACCGCATTCACCACCCCTTGGGGTACTTTTGCATATCATGTCATGCCTTTTGGCCTAAAGAACGCTGGTGCAACTTTCCAATGAGCTATGACATACATTTTTCATGATCTAGCTCATATCATCCTCACATACTTGGATGACCTCACAGCTCGATCCAAAAAACGCACCCAGCATATTGACGATTTACGGATCATCTTCCAACAGTGTCGTCAGTACAACATCCACTTGAACCCCCTCAAGTGTGTGTTCTGTGTCACTGCCGGGTGCCTCCTCAGATTCATTGTTTCCCAAAGTAGTATTACCATGGATCTCATCAAAG
>CBVK0102606979.1:0-24145 GCA_900067695.1 Picea abies
CAGTTCCTGAACTTCCTCAGGTAAATATTCCATTGAAGTACTGGTAAGGATAACTCTCGACTTCCTTACTACAATAAACTACATCTCTAGTTCCTTCTTTACTTCATTTAGGAGTTACTTCCCACTCATGAGAAGTATGCTCGCACTAGCTTCATCCTTCACCTTCTCTTTTTCAATTGGCAGAAACATGTGTGTCCTACCATTATTTTCTACGGTGTATGTATTCCTCCTCCCATCATGAATAACATTCCTATCATACTTCCATGGTATTCCCAAAAAACATGACAAACATCCATGGGAATCATGTCACACATAATTTCATCTTTATATCCTCCTATTTTAAATTCAACTAGGCATTGTTGAGTGATTGTTACATGATGACATTTATGCAACCATGAGACCTTATATGATGTCGGATGTGCAGTCATCTCTAGCTCTAGATTCTCCACCATCTCTGTGGATACTAATTTGTCAGTGCTCCCACTGTCAATTATCACCTTACAAACCCTATCCTTCATTTTGCAAGCTATTCTGAACAAATTGTTCCGTTGTGCTGGATTTCAGTTTCCGGCTCTTTCTTCAAAAGAACCTTCTTCATCATCAGGGATCTTCCATCTTCTACACCTCCTATCTCAACATCTCATTTATGTGCTTCAGAAATGTGAGGTTCACCTCCTTTCTTCCTATCATGGAAATCCCAAGACATGTGTCATGTTTTTTCACAAGCATAGCATCTCACTTCTCCTCCTCTGCATCTTCCTCTTCCTCTAGAAAAATATTTTGTACCACCACCTTGTCTTCCTCAGGAAATCCCTCCTCTCTCAGAGTGACTATGTGGTTTATCCGCCTCATCCTTGGGATTATGTACTTTATCCTGGGAAACTCCTTTACCTATGTTCAAGCTTCAACCTTTGTTTTGTTGACTCTTCTTCCTAGCCAACTTCTCTTCTTCTTTTAATGCAATCTAATATGCATCCTCGACCGTCCTGACTGTTTCCATGCTAATTTTTTCCTGGATATCATATCTCAAGCCATTGATATACCTAGCAACTTTATCTTCGTCTCTCTCTCTCTATATATATATATAGCTCTAATGTTCAACTTATATAACTCCTATGTGTACTCCTTCATAGTCAATCCTCTCTGTCTCAGGTTTTTCATCCTCCTGAACAAATTTATATGGTAAACCTTGGGCATGCATTTCACCTTTAGCTTGGCTACCATTAAATCCAAACTCTTGATATTTTTTTTTCCCTTTATCCTTTTGTCGGCCTATAGTTCATCCCACCATAGTGTTGTCTGTCCTTTCAACCTAGTGACACCATGTCTTACCTTTTTCTCCTCTTTTACATCCTCATAGTCAAAATACTTTTCCATTTCTTGTATCCAATCAAGAAATTCCTCCGTGTCTAAATTTCCTTCATACATAGGGATGTCAATCTTCTCTCTGGCACCCAATTTGACAACTGCTTTTAGCAAGAGTTCTTCCATAGCTTCCTCAGCTATAGCTTCTTCGATCTCTACTTCTTCATTTTCTGCCTCGCTGACGTCTCCAGCATCAAGCACTCTCCTTTGTGTTTTCTCCATGGCATCCAACCTCACATGTTATTATCTCATCTCCCTTTCCATAACTCTGTTGGCTACGGGTGGCTCAACATGTCTTCTAGGAAGCATTGTGTTGATGCTTCTGATACCTCTCACCGATATCAATTTATCTTTCTCCCTACAAAATTCAATTATGTACTTGCTCTGATACCACTATTGCACAAACCTCCTTCCCTCCAAAGGGTTGCTTGACCTCCTGGTATTGGATCGTTTAAATTACTGAGTCGAAGGGACTCTTTGGGTCCCTTTTTCCTCCTGGTGACCATGACTATGTCGACCCCTTTGCAACTAAGGATTCAGGAATATCCCAAAATCTTCCTTATCTTCCTCTCGAAATGCTCTACTCTAAATATTTGAGCTCTCCCCACACGTCTCCTCAAATATATTGGCCCCACTAATATTTGGGTTTCGCAACTTTGCAAAATTCTAGGTTTCTCACCCGTGAACCTCCAGACTTCCAATTCCCAAATTCCTTAATCCGTTGCCACCAGCCTCCGTCACGATCAATGACTGAAATCCATTCACGAATTCGGACTTCGCGACTTCAATTTTTTCAAGACTTAAATTTTTCTGAACTTTGAAGTGTTGAAACACTTCTTGACTATCCTTCACATAGCGTTTCTAGATCTGATGGTCTGGAATCGTTTGCCTCCCTCCTCTCAGAACGAATCTCGTCCACTGATTTTCAGTGAAGACTTTAGGGACTTCTCTCCTTGAATATTTTCCACCACTCTCCCTCCTGATCTTTACTTCCTCGGTTTCCCCTGGTTCCTTTGAACACCTCCTCCAACACTTGGTCGAAATATGGATCTGTGCACACCTTGCAATAGATTTTCATCCACATCTTAACTTGTCCTTATGGATGGCTTCGTACTCCTTGCGAATGTTCTCCAACTGCTTTTGTCTCTCGTGAATGGAATCATGTTACCTCTCCTGATATTTTGAGTCTTAAAAAATCTATCATGCACTCCTTGTGGACGTCGATGCACTCCTTCAATACATAAGTTTTGCTATCTCTTCTGAGATTTCAAGTCGAAATAGACTCAGTCACACACTCCTTGCAGACACTATGCACAACTTGCACTCACTCAATGAAGAGAATAAAATGAAAATTATTTACTCTTCATAGTGGCTCATACATTCAACAATGCAAATGTAGTCATGGATACAAGAACAATAAATAATAGAGAACTGAAATTAAATAGAAATTCTACCATTCACTCATTCATATAGACACGACAACCACACACATTTGGAACAATATTCCTCTATTATATTCATTCAACTGAAACTTACATACATTCATACGTTGTTCTTCACTACTCCATAACATATGCATTGTTAATCAACTATCTTCTATCAACATCCTTCCAGCAACAACCACTACTGGGAAATATTACAAAGATTTATACAAAAGGGGTGTTCTTCGAGCCTTTCCCTCCAACTACTCTATGCTATCTTATCAGAATTAAATGCTATCAACTACTTAACACCTATTACAATAAATATTGAGTTAGACGGATAAGAGTGCAAGCTCCAGATCTGTACTTTGATCTGTCTCATAAAAAAAATACATTCCCCACCAATCTTACATGATGGTTCAGCCTCCGATCATTAAAGATGTTCATAACTCAAAAAAACCCTTTGTCAAATATTACATTAATACACTGATATTTTGAAATTCAAAACATTTCAAAATACGCGCTAGTGCACCTAGATGCCTTTCACGCATGTGCTTTGTTGGCGATGCTCCTGCATCATTAACCTATTTATAGGAGCAATCAGTTGGATGAGCAAAAGACAGGTTGTAGTGGAACTCTCAACTACAAAAGTTGAATACATGACAACCACTCTTGCAAGAAAGGAAGTAGTATGGATACAAAGATTGTGTTCATGTATTGGGTTGGTACAAAAAGTAGTGAGATTAGATTGTGACAATCAGAGTGCAATATTCCTAGCAAAAAACCCTACTTATCATTTGAAGACAAAACATATTGATGTTCAATATCACTTTGTGAGAGACATGGTTGAAAAAAAGAAGGTGTTGCTGGAAAATGTTGACACTTTGAATAATGTTGCAGATTCATTGACAAAGTCTGTGAGCACAGAGAAGTTCTCCTGGTGTAGAAGAACAATGGGAATTGTTGCCTTGGATTGTTGAATATGTAATCATGTGAACCCTTGTATGCAAATAAAACAACAAGTGGGAGAATGTTGGGTATGTGTTGTATTAATTGCATGTGTGTGTGTGGGGCCACGTCATATTAGACAATTGCTTTTGACGATCCCACTTTCCTTCATTTTTTGTGTCATGTGCACTGGATTTTTTCCTGGGGGGCCAGGTTCCCCCCCTTGGTTATGCACAATGTTCGGGGAAGCGCCCCAAAATTTTGTTTTTGGGTAGGTTTTTCTTTTTTAACATTTTTCTATTTTTAGTGATTTTCTAAATTAATCCCCGATTAAGGGATTAGGGTTTTGGTATCCATGGAATACCTAAAATATTGTATATATTGTATGGTGAATGTTGAAATTAATACAATGAAGAGTTGAAAGGTGCGACACCAAGGAAGGTTGGTTTTCTCCCGGGTAATGGTTTCCAACGTAAATCTTTGTGTACTATGTGTATGAGCCATTGATTAATTACACTCTTTCCCTACACGACGCTCTTCCGATCTCACGAAGTAGTATGGATACAAAGATTGTGTTCATGTATTGGGTTGGTACAAAAAGTAGTGAGATTAGATTGTGACAATCAGAGTGCAATATTCCTAGCAAAAAACCCTACTTATCATTTGAAGACAAAACATATTGATGTTCAATATCACTTTGTGAGAGACATGGTTGAAAAAAAGAAGGTGTTGCTGGAAAATGTTGACACTTTGAATAATGTTGCAGATTCATTGACAAAGTCTGTGAGCACAGAGAAGTTCTCCTGGTGTAGAAGAACAATGGGAATTGTTGCCTTGGATTGTTGAATATGTAATCATGTGAACCCTTGTATGCAAATAAAACAACAAGTGGGAGAATGTTGGGTATGTGTTGTATTAATTGCATGTGTGTGTGTGGGGCCACGTCATATTAGACAATTGCTTTTGACGATCCCACTTTCCTTCATTTTTTGTGTCATGTGCACTGGATTTTTTCCTGGGGGGCCAGGTTCCCCCCCTTGGTTATGCACAATGTTCGGGGAAGCGCCCCAAAATTTTGTTTTTGGGTAGGTTTTTCTTTTTTAACATTTTTCTATTTTTAGTGATTTTCTAAATTAATCCCCGATTAAGGGATTAGGGTTTTGGTATCCATGGAATACCTAAAATATTGTATATATTGTATGGTGAATGTTGAAATTAATACAATGAAGAGTTGAAAGGTGCGACACCAAGGAAGGTTGGTTTTCTCCCGGGTAATGGTTTCCAACGTAAATCTTTGTGTACTATGTGTATGAGCCATTGATTAATTTTTGTTTTGCTTAAGAATCTGTATGCATTTCTTTAATTCATAGGTTTAAAACTTACAATCATGAAGGAAATGATACATTTGACAGAGTTGTGTGTTGACGTTTCATATGGATTCTATATTCTATGTGTATTCCACCAAATTCCTACCACATTTCAACCACTTTATAAGTTTCTTCGTAAGCATTTTTGAATACTTTTTTGAATTGAGACTAGTTTTCAATGGTGCAAATTGGTAAGACATAATATTAGTTCCACAATTTTCCTTTAAAAGTGAATGGAAAAAATTTGCAAACCATATCTTCATAAATAATGAGCAAGTGTAATGTGCATTCATACTTCCTAATATGCTCAAATTCAATTGTGTTTCCTTCACTATTAAACTTCGTTAACAAATCTAGTACCTTTATTGGAAGGTCATGCAAAGGCCCTTGCAAACCCAATACAGTATTGGCCTCTCATGCATGGATTTGGGGTAGATCCACAAAAAATGAATGCAAACATAATGCAGCTCTACAGAAGATAGCTTTTCACCATCCCACAACTTTCCATCACCCTCCTTTTAGTCCAAAAAAATCGACATGGAAAGATTTCCTTTCCTAAAAATTATAGGTTCACTTGGTAAAAGGGACCAATCAAACATTTCTTTGTTGAAATGGAAAACCCTCCAGATATAGTTGATTATGTCAATTCTTTAATGTTTTACCATTTTTGTCCTAGTCCATTATTATTTAATGTGAAACTAATCAAGCTCTCGGTAATGAATGAGATGATTTTTTAAGTATAATATGATAATGATACATTTCTCATCTAGGGGAATCTATTGAAAATGCATGAAACCTTAAGACAAAGGTATAACATTGTTTCTTAAAATTATGTTATTTTCAATTAAAATGGAGAAGTCTAACTCTTTGCAAGATATTTTGTTAAAATCAAATATATTTGTGATCAATTGAAATTAATTGAAAGAACAATGGAAGAATAAACTATGGTGGTTATAACTTTGAAAAAAAATTGTCCTTCCTATGCAAATTTTATTAAGACCTTGATAAATACTAGTATTAGTAAAGATATAACATGTGACTAGTTGAGCACTAAGCTCTACAACAAAACAGGTGGAAAATTGTTTGCAAATAGTATTCTAAATGAGACTTCTGAGGTTTCAATTGTAGCAAAGTTTAAAATAAAGGGAAACAAATTATGATTCACAATGTGTCCTTGAATGGCTTTAGGAAACAAGTTACAACTCACCATAAAAAAACTAACCAAGATTTGGATAAATGGACCATCAATTGTGTTGTAATTATGACATCATATTACAACTAGGGGAACCCCTCTCCCATGAGTCCAGTTCCAAAAACTGTTTTATTCGATGATCTTCGAAACTAGGGTTTTTCTCAGTAAGAGACAATGCAATTTTTTCACTGTGGAAAAATTGTTTACAAATAGTATTCTAAATGAGACTTCTGAGGTTTCAATTGTAGCAAAGTTTAAAATAAAGGGAAGCAAATTATGATTTGCAATGTGTCCTTGAATGGATTTAGGAAACAAGTTACAACTCACCATAAAAAAACTAACCAAGATTTGGATCAATGGACCATCAATTGTGTTGTAATTATGACATCATATTACAACTAGGGGAACCCCTCTCCCATGAGTCCATTTCCAAAAGCTGTTTTATTCAATGATCTTCAAAACTAGGGTTTTGCTCAGTAAGAGACAATGCAATTTTTGCACTAAGGGTCAATTTTTGAAAGAAATGGAATGATTGATTGTGTATAGTGTGCTCACCCAAACCTTGGTAAAATGTACTTGCAAGATCTTGAAAAAATCAATTCTACTGCTTGGTTTGGATTTTATTCCCTGAGGCCAAATTCTCAATGTTGCTCTGAATGGCTTCAAGAAGTAAATTGCAACTCACCATAAAACAATAACTGAGACTTAGATCAATGAGTTTTCAATTGAATTGGAATCATCATACATTGGATTATATATAGGGGAACCCCTCGCCCATGATTCAATTTCCCAGAAAATGTTTTATTCGACCATCTCCGAAACTGGGTTTTTCTCAATAAGAGACAATGCAATTTTTGCACTAAGGGGTTGATTTTTGGAAACACTTGGTGTGATAATTAAAAACAAATCATGAGCATTTGTTGAATAATTTTTATGTGCTAAAAGGATTATTAGGATGTCTATTGAATATCATATTCTCTTTCACATTTAGATAATTATGAAAAATATAGTGTCTTTCAATAATCCAATGGTATCCCTATGGCGTATCACATCAAGGAACTCAATAAGTGGAAACCTATGAATTTGAGTGCACTAAAGAGTGGTGAGTCAAGAAAAATTCTATATTTTCCTTTTAGTAACAATGTATAATCTATCTCTTAATTCTTCTAACTCACACAAGTTAGTAAATAGTTTCCAATTAAGTATATTCTTGCTACAAGGCCTCCGAGAATAGAGACAATATCAACTATTGAAAATAGGTCCTTGCTTATAATATATATGTTTAGAAATTAATCCTCTACTTTCTGATCTATTTATCATGTACAAATCTTATTTAGATGAAATACAATTATACTTATTCCACAATTTCATCCCTCCAATATTTGATGGACTACCAAAAATGCAAGATAAGCCCTTAACTCTACAAGTTAGTTTAATTATGTTTTCTAGTTATCTATATTATGGTTTTTTATTTAGCTACAATGCATAATCCCATGATGCCTACACCACAAGCATACCTAGTTGCAATTTTTTAGATCCAACAAATGTACTCAAAGCAAACATCGTAGCTCTTGGTACTCTCTTCCAAAAATCATGGTGCATTAAAGCCCAAAATGGGCCTAACATAGACCAAAAGAGTGAAAATGCACAAATTAGTCATCCCCTAGGTCGCAATGATCCCAATTGCATCAAGTTTAGAGAATTCTTGGTTCCCATCATATTATAAAATAATTAAGGAGAAAACTTAATGGCACTATCCAATAAATGAGGAAAACATTATTACACTTTCTCAAATGTGAAGTACTTTCACTTGTGTCAAGAATTCACTCACCTTTATGATTTTTAGGATTTTATATCCATGTCATGAGTATGTCACATTGTCTTGTTAATTATTTGATTGAAAGAGGCCAATGTATTGAACTATAAATCAATGCTTATTGGAATCTCTAGTTATGTGGTTATTAACTTAAGAATTAAAGGATTGCAAGGTTGTAGCAATACAATATTAAACACTAGATACATCCCAAGGTATGGTGGGAAATGTATATTGAAGGAATTGTCATGAAATTACTTAGTGAAAGTGTATGGATTGTATCAATGTGGCCAAAGCTTATAACTTTCACTTTTGAATATCTCTTTTTAAATTTAAATCAATCCCTTGTCCATATCAAAAACATTGTTGGGTGCAATGCTTTTCATGGAGTTCCTTATATTTCTCTGAGGTATTTCACATAATGCCATCAACATGGTGCTATAATTTTGTAAATGCTCGATGAAGTGCACTACTTTTTCAATGTATTTTTTTGCATATGAAAATGTTAATACAAATAGATGAGTTGAATAGGTAATGTCCAAAAATTCTACAAGTTAAAATTCAAAGTAAACTTTAAAAGGGATGCATTGTGTAAAGATGTGTTGAGATGTGTTGTAATGTTGTTGGATTAATGCCAAACAACTCATTTTCTATTAGTACTACATGGAATTACCATTTTTTACCTTATATTTAATCTTATATCATGTTTCATTATCACATAATGTTTCCAAGTATTCCTTCATGTGTGCATCCTCTCAATTAGAATATTCAAGTTTAAAATTTATTTTATTCTTGTAAATTCCCTTGCTTTTGTGTTATATTTTTGTAAAGTATTCGCATTAACCCTATAATCTCGTTGGTCATCCTATTTCATGTAGTTCCTTGGTGTACCCAATTCCATAATCAATTCAATTTTATGGTATGAGCATTGAAATTAAATGAATTGAGACTTCCCATGCACTACAATACAATGAATTGAGACTTCCTATCCTCTATTCTATCTGATGGAACATCATCCACATTTTCCTTGGCTTCACTCATAATCACACCATCCCTTGATTAAGGGGAACTCAAACAATCTTGCTTTATATTGGCATTTTATTATTCTAAATCCATTTTGGGTTTTTAGCTTTTTATCCAAGGTGGCCTTTGAGATGATTTATTTTCTATGCAAATTGACTCATATGTTATTTTATTCCCCAATATTCTTGGAGATTTGATGGTAATCATTCATTGCACTTGAAGGTATCTACTTCCCATGTACTAACTAAACCCAACATTTGTATCATGTATTTTTAAAAATGGGGTACCCAAGGCCACATTCAACATTAGTAGTAGGAGAATTTGTTCATAATTGTTAGTTAAGGTACCTAAATTTTATTTTGAAATTAGTGGAACCATGTTTTATTTTCTATTTGGAAAATGGAAAGTTGAATGTTCTATGATGTCACTTGCAGTGCAGGTGATGTTCCTTGTAGTTGCAACTATGATTCCTTTTTTTTAAGAGGGTCTTAAGATGATTCCTTTGAATTTGTTTATCATAAAACTACATTAATCCTTGCTATATTAATTTGATGTAAATGTTTTGTCAATTCCTACATCACCATCATCGTCATCTTAATCATAATCATCAAAATCATTCATCAACATCAAATAAACAAGTACTTCAATTCATAAAACATGTTCCATGAAATTTGATCTTGTAAAATAAGAGAGTGCCCCCAAAAAGCGCCTCAAATTATCTAATAAAGCCAAACCATTGACCAATTAGGACTAAGGGGAAGAGGAGAGGAAAAAAAGGGGAACCCTACCTAAGAACTAAACATCATCATCAACCTAATCAACATAGTCATCATCATAATCAACATAGTCATCATCATCCTCATCATCATCACTGTCAATGTGAATATTTCCATCGTCATCATCATCATCATCATCGCTGTCATCTTCGTCATCGTCATCATCATCGTCCTCATCATTGTCATCACCATAATCAACATTGTCCTCCTCCTCCTCCTCCTCATTGTCATCGTCATTTTCATCATCATCATCATCATAGTTGCCATCATCTCCATTGTCATTGTCATCGTCATCGTCATTGTCATCATCATCATTGTTATTATCTTCATTCTTGTCATACTATAACTATAAACCCTTACAATTTTAACATTATCACCCTTACTATATAACCCCTTACCCTTTTAACATTATTTCCCTTAACCTCCATTACCTTATAACTATAACCAATGTAACCCGTCACTTATGTATATTAATTATATTATATAATAATATATAACATATAATAAGAAATAAGAAATATAAAAAATGTAAAAAATGTAAAAAATATAATAATTATATTATATTTAACACAAAATATTAATACGAAATAACCAAAACAAAACAAACAAACAAACAAACAAATTACGCATGAAGACAACCCTACAACCCCATGACAACCCTGCAACCCCACCCGAGACAACAAGGAGACAACCATGCAACCCCTGCGAACTATGAATGTATTCAAGAGTCCATCGATACTGGCCAACTGTGAATGAAACCCCTGTGAACTATGAATGCATTTGGTAGTTGGTGTAGATGCATCCTCTGTCTCGATAGAGTCTCTACGCGACCTCCCGGTCTAAGGATCGTTCTCTTCAAATTTTTTCGAGTCGAATTAGTTCTTTTGATTCCCTGCTGGAATCTCCAATTATTCGATCCATAGGTCCTCCTCTTTCCCCACAGTCACTGTACACGACCGTGAAATTTTTCCCGAAATTGAATTTTGGGTTTCAGGACTCCTTGAGTCTTGATGTCAAGAGCCTCTGTCAACTTAACCTCCCGATCACCGAAATGCCGAAACGCCAAAATGACGTTCACAACAATTAGCCCCCTGGGCTAGGATTTGGCCCATATGACTGCAGTCCTATTCCCTTTGGGACTTATCAATACAAGATCCCAACCTCTTGCCAACGGGACTCCCAAATTTCCGATTCCTGAATAACTGAAAATACAAATGTCCCGGCCTTTTCCTTCTTCGCGATTTCGGGTTTCCCAACACTGAAATGTTCTGACCTCTCGTCCTCAAGATCCCCGAAATGTCAATTTTCTGGTATCTCGATATGGCTTCACCTGGTTCTTTTCCTTTCATGATTTCGAAGGTTCAATCCATGAAATACTCTGTCCTTTGTGACACAAGACCCCTGAAACACCGAAACCCGGTATTCCAAAATGTTGCTTCTCCAGGTCTTCTCCTTTCATAATTTCGGAACTCCAATTGCCGAAATACGTGGACGCCTTGTCCTCAAAACTCCCGAGGTTCCAAACTTTGAAATGCTGAAACCCCTCCGATCTCCTCCACATGTCCTACTCAATCAGACGATTGTGATCCTTTCGGGGTTTTGTCCGAGATCCTGGATTGCTGCCACATGTCCTCCACAGATGGATGGTCCAGATCATGTTGACGACTTCACCAGGTGCGAAGTCGAAAAAAAATCTTCCCTCCGTGTTTCTCGATGTCTGAATCCTTGAAGTGGGTGATCTCGCGACACGTGTCCTCCTTCCAATGGACGACTGCGATCCTTTCTCTATTTCGGGACTTTCGTCGAGGAGTGTGCCGACCTTCATCAACAAGACCTCCGATACCCGAACTCCAAAATCCTGAACCTTTCACTCTTTCGGGACTTTCGTGTCCGCTACTCTGTGTACGAGGTTTTAAACCTCGTGTAGCTCTTGACAGATCTGATGACTGTCGGCTATTCTGAGCAATATCCGATGGCTCAGAATCTTTCCTACTCTATGTGCTCCTCTACTACTTCCTGGACGTGGAAACTTCAATGGTCTAGATCTCTTCGGCTAATTCGAAGACAACTGTGCTCCTCCTAGGCTTGTGTGCGTTCTTCCTGAACTTGGAAGAATTCTCCAAGTGCAAAAGGCCTCCACCTTTTCTCTTTTATACTGTGAGCCCTATGACCTTGAGTCTCGACTGCATATTCAAATACGTTTTCCCTCCTGAGCTTCTCCTTTCGAATCCTCAAAGGACTCTTGAATTCTGTGCTCCTTGTAGACTCTCTGCACACTAACTCAGTGGTATCTCTTTTGAGCTTCTCACTGGCCCAGACCTTCTAAGGAACTTAATCCTTTTTCCTTCTACTCTAGATGGAGAATTTGACACCGTCTTGGCACTCCTTTTCTCAAGAAAACTTCTTGCTGAGTCTGTAGGGTGTTCAGTAACCCTGTGAAGATCCCTCTGTGGACTCTTCTTCAATTTCCATAACTCAAAGAGTTCTTCCTGTGCTCTCTAGCACCTAATCAATGCCCTCCTGGCAGAGTGTTTAGAATCCTTAGTGATTTTGAATTCTATTGAACTCACAACAGAGTTCTTCTTCAATGCAACCTGTGCATATGCTCAAGGCTCTCCTGGCAGAGTTGTACATAAATCCTTAGAGATCCCGTCTTCTTCTAAACTCACAGCATAGTCCTTTCTCCATGCACTCCTTCACCTGCTCAATGCCCACCTGGCAGAGCTTTACAGAACTCAAAAGAGTTTTTGTCTGCAACTGTGTCTTCCCTACACAACCCTGCCTCAAGGTGTTCAACAACCTTGAGGTCTTCCTCTGAGTTGATGATTTCAACTACTGTGCCCTCCTGGCACGTCTTTGTCTAAATCCACAGAGTTCAGAAGTGCTTCTGTGCATTGATATTCAGAGTCCGCAACACTTTGTCATGCCCTCCTGGCATGAAACCACAAAGAACTCCTTAACTTGAAAATCAAACAACTCCTTGCAAATGATTACCTATCCATACATCTACAGTGTATATATAACACACAAAGCCATTCACACAACATAGACAATATGTAGGAAAAACTGCTCTGGTTTGTATTAATATCAAAATGCCTCTTTACAAAGGTGTTCTGAGCGTGAACTTTAACAAGGTCTCAGCTCTCCTCAATTCTCTCTCTATTCTACTCTGCTACCACTCTATAAAAGAGATCAAAAAGATATTTTACATGAGGGGGCTCTTCGAGCTTTTCCCCTCAAACTCACCTACCCTATTCAATTACATTGAATGGGATGTCTAGTCCAGAATCAGATCTAGATCTAAGCCGTACAAACATTCAAGGCTATCTACTCTAATGCTTGCGCAAAGGCAGGACTTCATGGCTCAACAACCTTACATTCATTTAATTACATTCAAATTCAAATTTGAAATGAGGGCTGCACCTCTCTTCATTGAATGCGTGCACTGACGTGGGATGGATAGCTGGCTGATTGACATGGAGAGATGCTCCTGCATCATACTCCTCAGTTGCAAAATTCATGAGCTCTTGTTCATGAGCTTCCACCCTTAGCTGTTGAAATCCTCCTGGATCCCAAACAAATTTTTGGAGCTATTCATCTGCTCCATCTCTCTGCTGTTGCTGCACTATTGTTGCTTCTGTTGCTGCTTCTCTACCCAAATTCTCCTTGCTATCAGTCTCTGCTGAGTCTATCATTAGCTTTTTGATCTTCTTGATCACTTCGTCCAACTACTCCAGTGGCTGGCCCTGTTCATGCAGCCTCCTCTTCTGCAAAATTTTTCTGCAGATGGACAGATCACAATGATCTCCCATGCCATCTCCTTTATATTCTGTGGAACTAAGTTTCCACTCTGCTATAGACTTCATCTTTGCAGTCTCCTCACTGAACTGTTGTTCAGCTTCCTCTTCTGCTAGTTCTCCTGATGGCTGAATTCCAGCTTCGCCCAATTGCTCCTCAACCTAGAATTTCTCTTCATCATCTGTTGCATACCTCGATACTACAGTCTTCACCAATTCATCTCCTTGGCTGAATTCTTTGAGCAATTCCTCAAAATGCTCCTCTGCTTTCTCTGGATTGTTTAGGAAATCCTCCAACATCTCTAGCTCCATATCCCATGGAGTGAGTACCACATCTACCTGCTCTTCTTCTGCTGTCAGCTTCAGTGCTGTAGTCTTTTCAACTTCCTGGCTGAAAGTATGGAGCCACTCCTCATAATTCTCATCTTCTTCCCCTACTTGGTCAGTCTCTAACACCTGCTCCAATTCTTCTTTGACAGTCACTGTTGGATGTCTTCTTCATGTTGCATCATCGGAAACACATAATTTTGCCTCCTCTTGACTAGACGGTAGGAATATCCCAATCCCTCCGACCATTAGAAGATTTCTCCGATCTCCCTTCTCTGTTAGCTGCATCTGCTGATCCAAATCCATCTCTGAGCTCATCTTCTCTATCAGCTCCTTGGGATGATTCAAACTCACCTCTGAGTTCATGAGACTTTCAAATAGTCCCATTTCTGTTCCCATGCCCACCTGACACTTTGGAATCTTTCCGTTGTCCTCCTGGCAGTCTATGAGATCCCAGAGTGACCTCATATCATTACCCTCCTAGAAATGTGAAATTCCCTGGCTGTCCTCCTGACAGTCCGTGAGATCCT
The DNA here is from genome assembly GCA_900067695.1 of Picea abies. Taxonomy (NCBI): domain Eukaryota; kingdom Viridiplantae; phylum Streptophyta; class Pinopsida; order Pinales; family Pinaceae; genus Picea; species Picea abies. Next base: position 14,560 of record CBVK0102606979.1, read on the forward strand.
GCAGAAATCTCAACTCCTTTCCCTCCTGGCAATTGGGAATTTCCTGGCTGTCTTCTTGACAGTCCTTGAGATCTTCAACTGATCCCATTTCATCATCAGTACCATTGAGATTTGTCCCAGTCTCTGGTTCACATACCTGAACCACTTTCTCTGGTTCGTCGAGGTTTTCAACATGCCTCAACCATCCTCTTAACAACCTATGTTATCTTCTAGCCATCAACTCCTTGACTGGCCATTTTGCCTTCGCCTTCCTCATGGGCTATTCATATACCCATCACGACATAGAATCCTATTGCATCTACAATTCAAGCTCATCCATTCTCACACTCATCTCGGCGAGTTCTTCATCCCATTCAGCTTTACTTATCAGCTCTGGGTCTTTCCTTCCAGCACTCGTATAGCCTTTAGTAGCCATCTCGCTGCTCCTGTTTGCCCTCTTGGCAAACCTGTTGCTATCACTCTACACCCTTGAGTGTTTACAACCCCTTCCACAGTCTTCCTGACTGTCTCCATGATTGTTGCCTACCCGGAAACAACCATCACAGAGTCTCCAACACTCTATCTTCCTTTTCCTTCTCACTTCACCTGAAATATACATATGAAATCCCGCTCTGATACCACTTCTGGCGTAGACGCATCCTCTGTCTCGATAGAGTCTCTACGCGACCTCCCTGTCTAAGGATCGTTCTCTTCAAATTTTTTCTAGCCGAATTATCTCTTTTGATTCCCTGCTAGAATCTCCAATTATTTGATCCACAGGTCCTCCTCTTTCCCCACAGTCACTGTACCTGACCGTGAACTTTTTCCCGAAATGGAATTTCGGGTTTCGGGACTCCTTGAATCCTGATGTCAAGAGCCTTTGTCCCCTTAACCTCTCGATCACCAAAATGCCGAAACGCTGAAATGACATTCACAACAATTATCCCCTTGGGCTATTCTTTGGCCCATATGACTGCAGTCATATTCCCTTCGGGACTTATCAATACGAGAGCCCAACCTCTTGCCAACGGGACTCCTAAATTTTTGATTCCCAAATAGCTGAAAATACAAATGTCCCGACCTTTTCCTTCTTCACGATTTCGGGTTTCCCAACACCGAAATGTTCTGACCTCTCGTCCTCAAGATCCCTGAAATGTCGATTTTTCGGTATCCCGATACGGCTTCACCCGGTTCTTTTCCTTTCGTGATTTTAGAGGTTCAATCCCTGAAATACTCTGTCCTCTATGACACAAGACCCCCGAAACACCGAAACCTGGTATTTCGAAATGCTGCTTCCCTGGGTCTTCTCCTTTCACAATTTCGGAACTCCAATTTCCAAAATGTGTGGATGCCTTGTCCTCGGAACTCCCGAGGTTCCAAACTCTGAAATGTCGAAACCCCTCTGATCTCCTCCACGTGTCCTACTCAATCGAATGATTGTGATCCTTTCAGGGTTTTCTCTGAGATCCTAGATTGCTGCCACATGTCCTCCACGGATGGACGATCCAGATCGTTTCGACGACTTTGCCAGTTGCGAAGTCGAAGAAAACTCTTCCCTCTGTGTTTCCTGGTGTCCAAATCCCTGAAGTGGGTGATCTTGCGACACGTGTCCTCCTTCCAATGGACGACTGCGATCCTTTTTCTATTTTGGGAATTTTTCCGAGGAGTGTCTCGACCTTCGTCAACAAGACCTCCAATATCCCAAACTCTGAAATCTTGATCCTTTCACTCTTTCAGGACTTTCGTGTCCACTACTCTGTGCGTGAGGGTTTAAACCTCATAAAAAATCTGACGACAGATCTGACGACTGTCGTCTATTCTAAGAAAGATTCGACAGCTCAAAATCTTTCCTGCTCTATGCGCTACTCCACTCCTTCCTGGACGTGGAAACTTCAATGGTCCAGATCTCTTCGACTAATTCGATGACAGCTATACTCCTCCTGGGCTTGTGCACGTTCTTCCTAGACTTGGAAGAATTCTCCAAGTGCAAAAGGCCTCCACCTTTGCTCTTTTATCCTGTGAGCTCTACGGCCTTGAGTCTCGACTGCGTATTCGAAGACGTTGTCCCTCCTGAGCTTCTCCTTTCGAATCCTCAAAGGACTCTTGACTTCTGCACTCCTTGTAGACTCTCTGCACAGTAACTCAATGCTATCTCTTCTAAGCTTCTCACCAGCCCATACCTTCTAAGGAAATCAATCCTTTTTCCTTCTCCTCCAGATGGATAATTTGACACCCTCCTAGCACTCCTTTGGTCAAGAAAACTTCTTGCTGAGTCTGCAAGGTGTTCAGTAACCCTGTGAAGATCCCTCTGTGGACTCTTCTTCAATTTATAGAACTCAAATAGTTCTTTCTGTGCTCTCTAGCACCTACTCAATGCCCTCCTGGCAGAGTGTTTAGAATCCTCAGTGATTCTAACTTCTATTGAACTCACAACAGAGTTCTTTTTCAATGAAATCTGTGCATATGCTCAATGCCCTCCTAGTAGAGATGTACATAACTCCTCAGAGATCCTGTCTTCTTCTTAAATCACAACACAGTCCTTTCTCCGTGCACTCCTTCACCTGCTCAATTCCCACCTGACGGAGCTTTACAGAACTCAAAAGAGTTTCTGTCTGCAACTGTGTCTTCCCTACATAGCCCTGCCTCCAAGGTGTTCCGCAACCTTGAGGTCTTCCTCTGAGTTGATGATTTCATCTACTGTGCCCTCCTAGCACGTCTTTGTCTGAATCTGTAGAGTTCAGAAGTGCTTATGTGCACCGGTATTCAAAGTCCACAACACTCTGTCACGCCCTCTTGGCATGAAACCACAAAGAACTCCTTAACTTGAAAATCAAACAATTCCCTGCAAATGCATACCTATCCATACATCTACAGTGTATATAGAACACACAAAGCCATTCACACAACACAGACAATATGCAGGAAAAACTGCTCTGGTTTGTATTAATATCAAAATGCCTCTTTACAAAGGTGTTTGAGCGCGAACTTTAACAAGGTCTCGGCTCTCCTCAATTCTCTCTCTATTCTACTCTACTACCACTCTATAAAAGAGATCAAAAATATCTTTTACATGAGGGGGCTCTTCGAGCTCTTCCCCCCAAACTCACCTACCCTATTCAATTACATTGAATGGGTTGTCTAGTCTAGAATCAGATCTAGATCTCAGCCTTACAAACATTCAAGGCTATCTACTCTAATGCCAGTGCAAAGGCACGAATTCATGGCTCAAAAACCTTACATTCATTTAATTACATTCAATTTCAAATTTGAAATGAGGGCTGCACCTCTCTTCATTGAATGCGTGAGCTGACGTGGGTTGGATGGCTGGCTGATTGACATGGAGAGATGCTCCTGCATCAATAGTCCATCGATCCCACCCAATTGTGAATTCAACCCCTATGAAATGGAGCACAATAAACTATGAATATAATCAATCGATCCTGCCCGAGACAAGAAGGGGACAACACGATCCGACTAGCAAGGAGGTTGTAGCCCACAACAAGGAGGCCCTATACACCAACAATGCAACCAAAATCAGTGATCACCTTTTGTAGCGTTATTTTTTATTTCAAAATGTTTTATTTATGCCCAATATTGAACCTACGATTTCAATACTTTATGCCCATGAGCCTTGGTCCTCCTACAACCCATCTAGGATTTTATTTTGGGATGAAAATCGAGATTTTCTAGTTATATTGGAATCTTGTCGGTCTGATGGTTGAATGTAGTTTGAGGATAAAAATTTGGCATTAAGAGAAGGTCCTACAAATTTCCCAAATAAGGTGGGAAGATCTTACACCTTCTCTCAAATTGGTAGAGCTAGATTCACTGCAAAAGTTGAATTTTTCCTTGTTTAGAGGAAAAATATTTACATGAACCTTTAAAAAGGTGAAGCTCAAATGGGTTGGATTAAGGTTCAAGTATCATCTCCTCCTCCATCCATTCACTCATGTAAATACATAGGTTTAGATGAGGAGGTAGAAAAGAATATATATAGGAAGGTAGAATAGGAAGTAGGGAACCATAGCAAAGACTCCATCACGTAGATAATGGCTTATGAATTTAAAAAGTCATGCAGAGAGAAACATCTTGTTGAGGAGGATTGAGTAGGTTAGATATTAGTTTTGGGGAAATTGTACTTTTTTTAGATAGGGGTGTGAAAAACCTTCCAATGGGGGGGTAGTGATGGGCCTTCAATTTGTCACTTTCCATGGCGCACATTGTGTACAAATTTGACACATTTTGCCTCATAAGACAAGACCTTCCTGGAAAATATTATCACTTTTGATGACCGATGTAGATACTATGACTCATTATTATATAATAAAATGTGATATTACTTAATCTAAATATGAATGTGATATATGATTGATATTAAGTGTTTGTATGGTTTTGTGTTGTTTGAATCTTTAATTTAATATGGTTCACAAGTAAGAAATAGTGCAACTATGGTGAAAGGATTTGACCCACATGACAAGTTTATCTCCATTCATTGGCATAGACCACTTTTTTTAATGGTTGAAAAATTTAAGGGATATTTTCCCTTCACAACCTTCAAAGCTTCTAGCACTTAAAGGTAGTGATAAAGACCCTAAGCAATTTGATATCTTGTCAATCTTGAGGATTTGAATTGACAAAGGATGGAAATAGGTTGTTGAACAACATGCAATAAATTAGGTAATTAAGGAACAACTCCCACCAATCAAGGGATTTATTAGAGGTATAGATAGGACTCTTTTCAAGTATAAATAGAGTCATAGTTGATAGAGTACATATTTAGTATTGTGGTTGTATTTTCCTTCTTGTTTTTCAAGCTAATTCGAATTGTAGCCAAGAGGAAAATTTATGTCCAAAATATGTGAGAGTATGTGAGGGCATGCATGTGTAGCTATCATGTGTGGGTTATCAAATGTACTAATATTGAAAAACTAATAAACCCTGATATATATCATTTTTGTAATGCAAAATGTCTATGTAGCATACAAAACCAATTCATATAGAATAAAAAATATTCATACAAAAATAATGTAATAAAGAAGTCATACACAAATCACCTTATGATATTCATTAATTCCTTATGATCCACAACCCCCAACTTACAACTCCTAGTGCTCAAATGATCTCACTAGCCATGGCATGGGTACCTCTACTAATACTAATATTTTATGTGTCATTATCATGGAATGGTGTTACAACTCATCACCTGAAAAAGGCCCCAACCATTATTTTTTGGCTCAAAATTTGGAACATGAAACTCCTTATCATCATATTAGGAAATTGACTTTTTGTTAGATAGGGGTGTGAAAAACCTCCAATTGGGGGGTAGTGATGGGCCTTCAATTTGTCACTTTCCATGGCCCACATTATGTCCAAATTTGATACATTTTCCCTCATAAGACAAGACCTTCCTGGAAAATATTATTACTTTTGATGACCGATGTAGATACTATGAATCATTCTTATATAATAAAATGCGATATTAGTTAATCTAAATATGAATGTGATATATGCTTGATATTAAGTGTTTTTATGGTTTTGTGTGATTTGAATCTTTAAGTTAATATGGTTCACAAGCAGGAAATAGTGGAACTATGTTGAAAGGATTTGACCCACATGACAAGTTTATCTCCTTCATTCATTGGCATAGATCACTTTTTTTAATGGTTGACAAATTTAAGGGATATTGTCCCTTCACAACCTTCAAATATGCTAGCACTTAAAGGAAGTCATAAAAACCCTAAGAGATTCAATATCTTGTTAATCTTGAGGATTTGAATTGACAAAGGAGGGAATAGTTCCTTGAACAACATGCAAGAAATTAGGTAATCAAGGGAAACTCACACCAATCAAGGGATTGATTAGTGGGATAGATAGGACTCTTTTCAAGTATAAATAGAGTCATAGCTGATAGAGTACATATTTGACGCAGACCCCCAACCCTCGAGTCAAAGTCCGCTACAGGATCGTTCTAATTCCTGCCCTTGAGTCGGGTTGACTCTTTGATTCCTCTTCAGGGAATACCATGCACATAAAATGGTGCTTCTCCACAGGTCCTTATGAATTGAGCCCATGCGATCAAACACGAAGCATCAATTCAATCTCCCTCTGACCAAACAATGTGGTAGTATTTCTCGTGATTTCAGAACTTCAAAGTTCGTGACTTCGTGATTTCTCCTTCCAAGTATCTCAAATCTTAGCCTTCTGAAACCCAAACTTCTAATGCGCCGAAACGCTTGTCGCGTCCTCTCCCACGACAGTATCACATTTCACAATTTCAGGAATCTCGGAAACGAAATTTCGAATTCTTATCCTCCAAAATGCCAAAATGCCGAGTTCCGACATGCTTCACCAATAGCTGGCCCCACACAAATATTTTTGCCCCTTCGGGACTTCGCACTTTGCGATTTCGTGAATCTTGCTACAAGGATTTCGGTTCTCCAACTCACGAAACCCCGAAATAGTCAACAAAGGTTTGATCTCTATGTCGACAAGTACGCCGCCTGTTCACTCTCCACTGTCTACAATATTTAACACAGATTCTTCTGCCCCTTAAACTCTCGAATTCCGAAATGAGAGTTTTATGAGAGATCTAAAGACTCCATCTCTCCTGAGCTTTACACTTTAGAAAACACTCGTCGTAACTCTCCTTACTCCTCTGCAATATCTGATGGCTCTCGGGACTTCACGAATTCTCCACGGAGAATTCCGACCATCCGTTTCCTCCTTGACAACTCCCACAAATTGAACAAGCTATTCCTCCGCTGGAACTTATCTACCTGCAAAGTAACTTTGCACTGCCTCCCTTTGAACACTTCAAGGTACTAACCCTCCTGAGATTTCTCCACAACTCGAGTCTTCAAGATGACTCCTGCACTCACTCCTTGCGGCAACCCTTCAAATACTTCCAAGTATTGAATTCTTCGACTCTGCACACTCTCTTTGCAACAACAGTCCTTCAATTCTTTCCTTGATTGATAAGTTCTAAACTTACAACCAGCCTGCGCACACCTTGCATGGTTGCTATGCTCAACCTTCACTTCTGCAGGAATGAGAATAATGTTATCTCTCCTGAGTTTTCAGAGATGAAACTCTGAACCCTTGTCAACGCACTCCTTGCGGGAATTCTTACTCAGATAGAGAAACAATTGAAACTCATTCCTTACTCTTCCTCTCTCAGATTTCAGACATTTAACAAGAAATCATTCATACATAGCGTAACAACAAATGCATAATAGAAATAGTAAAATAGCTATGAGTATAGCATTCAACATGTATACATAGAGAATATCACAACACCATAAGTCTGAATCAAAGCTTCATGTATTAATTCAGGACTTCTGTACATCGGTGTTTTCAAATACAGCTCTTTGCTCTCTCTCGCAATAGCTGAATGTTATTCTTCTCCTCTATGCTCTATGCTCAATTGACAATGTTAATGTTACAAATGATACAAGATGAGGGTGTCTATAGTCGGTTTTCCCTCCGCTCCTAAAACTGTCTAATCTGGAATTCAAAGCTACTTACTTACATTTATTATACATAAATGCCTCTACCTACTATAGACAAGAGCAGATCGCTCAAGGTCTGTTTAAAATCTACAAGTGCCACTCCACTTAATTGTTTCATTTAATATCTGCATAGTTATTTCAAAACATTCCAAAACACTTTTGACAACGTGTTGAAATGCGTTGGCGCTTGTCCCAACTGTCTTCCATCTCCGCACTTGCTTGTTGTTGGCGATGCTCCTGCATCATACTCCCTCGCTTTAAAATTTTCATGGGCTCCTGTCCATGAGCTCTCGCATGGTCTGTCCATGCTTTTGAATCTCTGCTTCATTCTCCCAACTGGCATCTTCAACTAGATGTCCCTTCCACTTGACCAAGTATTCAAAATATTCCTTTCGCCTGGTCATCTTACTAACTCTTTTGTCCAGTATGCTTTCCATTTGTGGTTTCTCTACAACTGGCATCTGTTTAGTCCACTGAACCTCTAGTTTTTCATTACCTACTTCTGCTTCTTCAACTTTATAAGGGTACAAATCTAAGATGTTGAATATCGGAGAAATTCTAATCCCATCGGGTAATTCGAACTCATAAGCATTTGTCCCAAATTTTCTTTGGATCTTGCACGGTCCAATTTTCTTCATTTTCAGTTTATTGTATGTCCCCCTTGGGAGCTTTTCATTTCTCAAGTGTGCAAGGATCAAATCACCAACTTCGAATTGAAGTTCTCTCCTGTGTTGATCTGCTCTGCGCTTATACTCTTGGCTCAAATTTTGCAATCGCTCCTTCACTTGGCTATGAATTTATTTCATTGCCTCTGCAAAATCTTCTACACTAGCACTTCTAGTCGCAGTCTGTTCTGAATCTCTCAATTCAGAAACTCCCCTTGGCTGCATTCCATAAACAACTTGAAACAGACTCTGCCTAGTGATTCTATTAAGTGAATCATTATATGCAAATTCTACCTGTGGTAGAATATTGTCCCACTGAATGTGATGTTATGTCACCAAACTCCTCAGTAAGTCTCCCAAACTTTTGTTCACGACTTCTGTCTGTCCATCCATCTGAGGATGATAAGCTGAACTGAATGACAAGTTTGTTCCCAAATTTTTCCATAAGGTTCTCCAGAAGTGTCCCATGAACTTGGTGTCTCGATCCGAAACTATGCTTCTTGGTAAGCCATGAAGTCGAATGACTTCTTTGAAAAACAGATTCGCAATGTGAGTTGTGTCACTGGTTTTCTGACATGGTATAAAATGTTCCATTTTAGAAAATCGGTCCACCACTACAAAGATCGAGTCGAACCCTCTTTGTGTTCTCGACAGCCCCAATATGAAGTCGATGCTTACTGCATCCCATGGCCTCTTAGGTATGGGTAACGGTTGATATAAGCCTGCATTCTGCCTCTTTCCTTTTGAATGATGACACATTCTACATTTGTCCACAAATCTTTTGACATCTTCTCTCATTCCTGGCCAAAAATATGACTCATTTAACTTTGAGAACGTCTTTTCATGACCAAAATGCCCGACCAATCCTCCACTGTGTTTCTCCTTCAACAAATTCTCCCTCATGGAGCATTTTGGAATACAAAGTTGATTACCCTTAAACAGTAATCATTCTTGGATTATGTATTCTGTCCATTGACTTTTGTCCCTGAGAATTGGATTCTCAGCTGCTTCATATGCCTCCTTAAAATCTGGATCAACCTTGTACATGTCCTTGAGATTATCAAAACCCAATGTTTTGACTCTAAACTCCTGCATAAGCAAACACTTCCTGCTCAAAGCATCAACAACTTTGTTAGCAGTTCCTGAAATATGTTTAATTAAAAAAAGTAAAATTATGCATGTATTCAACCCATTTTGCATGCTTCTGGTTCAGTTTATCCTGCTGAGTTACAAATTTTAAGGCATGGTTATCACTATACAAAATGAACTCTTTAGGAACCAAGTAGTTCCTCCACTTTTTCAGTGCCTCTATGACCGCATAAGATTCTTTGTCATACATGGAGTACTTAACCTTCGCCTCATTCAGTTTCTCACTGAAGTATGCGATTGGCCTGTCATCTTGACTCAAAACTGCTCTGTTAAGAACCAAACATC
>CBVK0102606987.1:0-12074 GCA_900067695.1 Picea abies
GTAAGCTTTGAAGCTGGGGTATTGTGCACAGGGGAGGCAACTGAACTATCGCCTCAACCTTGAGAGGATCGACCATAATCCTTGTTGTTGAAACAATGAAACCTAAGAGACGACTCGACGTCACACATAAACTACAATTGTTAGGATTCAAGCAAATTCGATAGTAGCGACATCATTCAAAGATAAGTCAGAGGTGTGCAAGATGATCAGATCTCTTACGAGAGCATGATGCTAGATCATAAAGATATGCCTCGACTATGTGTCTAAGGTTGTGAAAATAAAATGACATGGCCCGTTGAAAAGTGGCTCCATCATTCTTCAGGCCAAAAGGCATCTTACAATAAGCGAACATGACCCAAGGACAAATAAAATTTGTTTTATGTTGGTCTTCGGGTTTGATCTGAATCTGGTTATATCCTGAAAACCCATCCATGAATGAAAATACCTCACAGCCTACGCATTCATCGACAATCTGATCGATGAATAGGGTGGGAAAATTATCTTTCCGATAGGCCTTTTTCAAATCACGGAAGTCCATGCACACACGAATCGTACCTTGTTTCTTGTTAACCAAAATGGGGTTTGACACCCATTCCATTAACTGCACAGGGTATATAAAACCGGATTTAAGTAGTTTCTCTACTTCAACCTTAATTGTTGTCACTTTTTGAGGAATAATTGGATGAAGCTTCTGTCAGACCAGCTTGGCATCAGGCTAAGTCGTTATTTCATGTTCGATGAATCTTGGGTCTATGCCTGGAATTTCCTCGCAACACCAGGAAAAAACGTCGTGGAATTCCTTAAATAACTTTGTATAAATTTGAATCTCTTCAGTGGAGCAATACACTACGACGAAAAAATTCTCCACAACGCCATGGGTTATGGAGATATCTATGGGAATCGTTTCAGCGATACTCGCCATATTACCCTCGGCATAAACTGCATGCATAGCCAGAGGATTAATAGGACAAGACCTATCTTCATTCACAGTCGAAATACATTTACCCGCCTCTATTCTCCTTAACTCTAGAAGAAAGTAATATCTATGATGAAGATCATCCTAGGGTCTCTCTAGACCAGTCAATGCCTCAAGAATTGCCTCATCAGAGGGCAAGACCAAGTCTAAAGGATCTGTAGTGGCAAGAGAATCTTGATCCCAAATAGGCTCGAGAAATTAATCTAACTCATGTGCGGGAGTTGGATCGGGGTTGGTCGAATCTTGCTGGACAATGTTGTATGCAACTTCAGCCGCAGAGAAGGGCATGGTCATGCTAGGATGCCCCATGCCTTCCATCAAAGCCAATGGGGAAGGAAGAGTCCACAGATCAAGAAAGTAAGTCATTTGAAACAACGACACTTGAAATATTTCATCCCTAGGCTGGTCGGGGGAAACCGATATAAGCTTGACATTGCCAGAAGGTGGTGGGTAATCAAAAGTACCCATCAATGATGGAAAAAAACCAACCCCTAAATTGACGGTGTTGGGCTAAGGATTATCAATAATCGGGACCATGGAAGCCCCCAATGAAGGGTCAGGATGGGAAAAGGACAATTTTTCAATGGTCACAATTCGGCCCTCGTGCAGAAAAAACAAGAGCTGAAAAACTGTAGCAACCACAGCATGCATTGCATAGGTCCAAATCCTCCCTAACACAAGGTTGTAGTCGAGAGGCGCATCGACTACTAAAACTTCGACGCACACGATATTTCCTCCTAAATGCATGAGGAAAGAAGGAATTATTCCATGTGGTCTGAACGATCGATCATCGAACACCATAAGAAATGTAGGTGATGGAGACAAACCAGGCTGGCCAATGGCCTTCCAATACGCCAATGACATCACGCAAGTCGAGGTGCCCTTGTCAACCATAGTACCAGAAGATATTGTGAGTACAATATTTTGTGGTGTAAGCCACTACTATATGAAACACAACGTGGTAAGGTGAACATAGTTTCAAGTCGGTTGGATCAATAACAATTGCTCTGGGATTACAAGTCTCTGTTGATCCCAAGGCGGATATAAAGGTTGTGATAGTCAAATTACTAGTTAGAATGGGTATTGAGATGAGTTGATAGGATTTTTCTCGTGAGCTGGTGTTTTCAAAGATTTTCAATTAAACTATATCTCCAAAGACGACGAAAAGTGGAGGAGGTGTTTTCGGGGTTGTAGGCCACTGATCCATATGGGTTAAAGAACTCGAAATTTTCAAAAGGGGTGAGGATACTTCGTCGGGCATTCACTGGATGGGGATGTTTATCATTTTGACAACCATTACGAAATCCTCCTATATTAAATTAATTACGTTAGTATATGTCCACCTTTTCATGTGTTTAGGATAGGGGAACCACCAAAAGAAGATCCAAAGGGGAGAAATAAATAGATCCTTTCTCTGCGAAGGGAAACTTTGGAGGACTTCCAAAGCAGACATCGTGCAAGGTGTTTGTCCCAAATATTCCACAACGGATTAGTTTTGGGAATCCCTCGCATTCGGATTATGAGAATCTTTCTTGAACACCCCTTTCGGGATGCATGTCATTGTTTCTCCCATCATCTTCTCAATCTGGAGAGGAATCAGTGGGTTTGTGGCTTCTTTTCCATTTTCGGTAGATTTTGGCATTTCATAATCTTGGGCCCTGGTCGCTATATGAGCCTTAGATTTCATCATGTAAACATTTGATCCATGTTTTTCCCATGTGGAAATGGGTTCGTCAACACAACAGGTTGTTGTTGTGCCAATAGTTTCTGATATTCCGCAAGTCGAGGGCACAGATGAGTTGGGTGGTCTTCCGTGCAAAGGTTACATGGATACTTCGACTTACTCTTCTCCATTTTTCCCCTACCATCATTGTTAGTAGCCTTTTTTTCCCCTTTACCCTTCTTGTTCCATTTTTTCTTCTTTCCATTAGGCTTTTGGTTGGCCTTAGGGTTCGTTGACTACACACTATGTACGTCTGATGTTTGGGTAGGGGGAGCAGCCCAACTTGAGATATGGTTGGCCACAGCCTATTGTATTGACAATTGTTGTAATTGATTTGACAACAGATCAGTGGACTTTCCTTGTGATAATCCCACAATACCATCGGCATGGGGTCCATACTTTTTCTTGGCCTTGTTGAGGATAGACTGTGGCGCATCTGGAAAAATCTTATAGAGCATGCCATACTGAGAGTAGATTAGTTCATGATGTTGCACTCTCATTATCGCCTTCTCCTCTAAAAACACTCCAGAAGTTGCTACGTTCTTGGATATGTAAGGCACCAAAGAATTTAGGAACCATTTCAACAAGAAAGCTAGAGGGACCTGGACCTTAATCAAGCCCTTTTGATGCCGCAATTCTCGGATATGATCGGAGATATGGTCGGCCTTAGTTTGCTCAAATTTGGCCAGCAATTCGGTGTCCGCACCATATCTCACGGGTAACTGGAAATGGTTCAAAAAGACCATTGCCAAGTAATTGAAGTAAGAATACCTCAAGCGGTCGAGCTCAATATACCATTTTGTGGCACCCCCGATAAGAGTGCGTTGAAAAAGGTGCAACTAGACGGAGTCGTCTCGTAGTAATTTTGATGAGAACCATAAGTGAAAGGTTGTCACGTGATCATCTAGATCTTCACCGGGATTTCCTTCAAATTTTGGAATATCTGAGGGAAACTTAGTCGGCATGGGGGGCGAACGAGGATCATGAAAAATTGGGTCGTTAAGCAATCTTGACAAGTCTCATAGATGTAGCATTGCCAGAAACGGTATTTTACGTTGAGTACTATGTACAGGAAAAAGTGGTCCTAGAGTTTGACTAGCACCAGGTTGCCAAGAAACGTTGGACTGTTGGTCAGGGTTCTAGTAGAAACTGTGGCCTTCACTAGCGTATGGAAACTGTGTTTGTTGGGATATCATTGGCTAACTTCTGTAATTGGATGATATGGCTTGGGTGGGGATTTCTCCCTACATTGTGTTCCAAGGATTTTGGAAGGGGATGCCCCCATTCGATCTAACAGGCATAGGTACAGAGCCCTGCCTGGGGTTCCATTGAGTATGGAAGGGTTTTCTCCCAACCGGCATCCCTTGCAAGGGAACTGATCCCCGCCAAGGATTCCAAATCCCCTGAGAGGAGAAAACTCTCGTAGTCTCTCCCTGTGTAGGAATAGTACCCTGCATGGGGTTCTATTGCCCAAAATTGGGGTTTCCCCAGCCAAGATGACAGTTGAAGAAAAAAATTTGTTCCCAAACACACCAAACAAAGAGAACGGCATAGATCCCACCAGTGTAGTGTAATAATAAGTTCTTAAGCTGCCTGCTCCAAACAAGATGTAGTTAGAATTCAGCCTGATGGGTTGTTGGAAATCACCACTGAGCAAGGGGGATGGGGGAGGTATATGACCCCCATCGTAAGGGATATCATTAAAGGGGACTGAAGTGCCCCCAGTAGACCATTGCATGGTATCGTTTAAGATCCCTTCCCCCAGACCCATGATCTATAAGGCGGAGTAGGTAAGGACTGATTTCAAATCAAAGTTGAGCATCCCATATGAGAATGGAGGGATCATCGCACTCTATGTAAATGGAGCAGTGGTCATCGCCAATGGCGGTATCAGAACACTGCTCGAGGTAGAGGGAGTTAAGGCTACTGTGGTCCAGACTGAGGAAGTTGGGATAGGAAGAAAGATTCCCCCTGTGGTAATAGTTGAAATGAGAGTATGAGGACTCTCAGATGAAGTAGTAGCATTTTCTTCCATTGTTGCTTGTAAAAATAACTGGCGCTCGAAAGGTGTCACCTTAGGAGGGACAACTTGTACTAAGGTTGGCTAGCCTGAGAGATTCTTCCCCAAGGTCAAAAATAGTAGGTTCCTCTGGAGTCGAATAGTCTCCTCGCGAAGCAGGCTTGAGCATAGTTTCTAGCAGCCTAGTCACTTCGAATGACCCTTGTTGGTAAAGTCTTCGTCGTAATAGTGGTAGAGGTGGCTCCAATGAAAATGGCGGTAGGCCCTTAAGCCTTGGTGACTGATGAAGCTCTTTATCTTCCACTTTGTGAAAATATCAATTGACATAGTAAGCCTTAAATAGCATTTAAACACCAAGCACACACTAAAAAATTCCTATAAGACAAGTCAATCGGTCAACTATCTAGTAGGAAGAACAGTTACGCTAGTTAACACTAGAGAAACTAACCAGTGTAAGTGAAACTCGAACACGAAAGAACCCTTCGGGTATACTCTACGAAGTGTGACCTGACATTTTCCCTAGTTACCATGGTATACTCCCACAGTCACCTATGTAAGTCCCTATAATATGGGAAACTATGTTGCCAGATCACAGTCAGTCACCAGGTGGGTACAGTCGACAGTAGGTCGGATCGCAATGAGCAAGATAACAAGTTTGCAACCTATCAAGGGTATCGAGATCAAGTGGTTCGGAATAAAACAGAGGATCTCGAATGGATTCAATATCCATGAAGCCCTATAGGAAAATGCAGACAGTAGTACTCCCAATACAGATCCTCAATATGTGTTCCCCACTACGTTCAGTCCAGCTTTGGAGGGGTTATCTCCACTGCCTTTCCTCACGTGACCTAGTGTTTATCCCTTGTGTTAGAAGGGGGTCCCGAATAAATTTTATGATACTGGACTTAAACATTCCCTAACTCAGACTCCAATGTTTGTTTAGCGGCCTTGAAGAGTTTCCTCTCCAACCTAATTCAAGGCCCTAACCCTAAACTAGTTGGTTGACCCTACAAACAGAAAAATTCTAGTTTATTTTAGATTAAGAATTATTTTTAATGGCTTGATTTACTCATGGGATATGGTCGTGAAACTAATGATGTTAAAAGAGACGAAAAAGAGGAGAAAATGCAAAACTTGAAAGAAAAATTACTTCTAATCCAAAAGCAATTTTTTATAACTAACTCTTTGTAACCAACTTTTCTTTAACTAACTTTTTCAAGATCTTGAAAAGAAAACCTAAAACGTAGTTTCATTTGATTACAAGCTACTTATGTTTCAAGAAATCCAGAACTTAAAAAAACAGACTCTTTTTCCTTTTTTGCAAATAACCAACTCTAACTACCTTACCAAACTAAAAAGGAAATCTTTTTTTTTTTTAATTGCTTTAAAGAGAAAAACTAAAACAAATATTTTTCTTTTTTCAAAGCAAGTAAAAGGGGTAAAAATAAAGCTAAAACAAGACTACAATAGATCTTTATCCCACTGCGGATCGCAGGGAATCAATTAAGAAACCAAGAAGGCAGATCTGCAATTCAATAGCTTGCTTAAAACCCTTTTAAAAGTAAACACAAGAAAATCAAGAATTGACTCTTAACCCAGGTTATGGCTGTAAATAGAGACTCTGGACTGATCCAAGAAAACCTTGAGAAGTATGAACTTCAAACAGGAAAGAGGCAAACTCTCTCTTTTTCAAAAAAAAATCTTGAAATAGAGATGCAGGTTGTTGCATCGGCAGTCTATGTATGTACGTGAGTTGTTGCATCAGCATCCTGTGTATGTATGTGGGTTGTTTACTTAGCAGAGCGTGTATGTACACGGGCTGACTCAAGGCAGGGTGCATACACCTCTATATCATTCCAAAAAAAAGAAAAGATCGGACAGTCTTACAGGGCAGGGACAACTGGTATTGCACCTGAAGGTGACCAAAATCCCTTGACAAACTTAGAAATCTCAAAGAAACTTGAAATTTAAACAAACCAATCAAACACCCAAAATCCCCTAAAAAACCTTAGAGGCTTCCCCAGTATGGTCTCTTATTCTACTAGCGGGAAATAAACCCCTTTTAACTACACCAGGGTTCAGAATGTAGGCAGAGCAAATAATTGTCTAAAAGCTAATTAATTCTCAATACTACCCCAAACATACCAAAACTAGTATAAATAAAGAAAAGAGAAAGGATATCGAGTAACTATACCTCGAATCCCATGTCTGGTGATGACCTCCTCGCGCTTGGAAGTTTCATTGACTGCACACCTCCTCCCAGGGTTGACCTGCATCCAAAGATTGACAAACAGAGAACGATAAGCATGTTATTCCATATATAAGTTAGGGTTAGATGTTAGAATGTCAAGCAAAAATCAATAAAAGTAGTCAAGATGCCATCATTTGGGACAGGAAAATGTAATTCTTTTATTCATAACACGAATATTATACCTTTACAATCTAAGTCGACTATTGTTCCACGAACCTGGTCCGAGATCCTCTTCACCATGCTCCAAGTGCACCTTGTATGAACTTCTCCTCTTAACCTTCTGATCTCTTTTATGGAAGTGAATGGGTTAAATGGAGGAAGAAGGGGCTAATGAGGGAATGCTCAAGCAATTTCTCACAAAAGGCAACAATATCTTGGGCAAGGAGGGGAAGTGAAATTGGGCAGTGTTTCATTGTTCTTATGCTTAGCTTTGAAATTTGACCCCAACACCTCCTTTTATATGCCAAAAGGATGGTTATTTGGTTGGGTGATGGGCTATAGCAGGTGGATTAGTTGGGAAACCTCCAATAGCCCATCAATTTCAACGAATTCCTTGAAACTTTTTATTTTTTGCAAATTTTGCAAGTATACGTGGGTTGTAATGGTGCAACATGCGTATGTATGTGAGTTGTAGTGGTGAAGAAAGTGTATGTACGTGGGAAGTAATGGTGCAAGGTGCATACATCTTCAAAAAAATGGTTTTTTAAGAAGATTTTCTCAACAGTGCTTTGGCAAAAAATGCAAGTAAGAGGGCCAAGGTCATGTATGCATGTGTAGAGAAATTTAGGGCTATAACAGTTCCTTGGTGGTATCATGGCCTAGCATAGGGGTGGCTTGATGTAGAAATTACAAGTGCAGCAGAGCCTATGGTTGGGTGGAAAATCATTTCCCTTTAGTTAGTTGGTTTGGAAAACATCTATTATAGATGAGCAATTTCTATGCATGTATGATTACATGCTTTCTCAAACTATAAAAATTAATATGCCTACATGATTAATTGAATTACATGGTTTATGAGAAAATATGAGAGAGAGATTAAATTAATCCATAGTTAGTGTTTTCTTCTTGCATTGTATTTACTTACTACTTCATACATCTCTAAATTCTAAAGGGAATGGAAGGAATTGTGATTTGTGTTCGGGGAATGTTTAGTAATTTTACTCTCTATAAATTTATTCTTTTATGGTATATTGTAAATACCCTATGGATGAGACCCTGATTCCTAAAGATTTTTTATGGAATGCATGTGGATATATAGTTTACTAGTTAAAGGAGATGATTGAGTATGTTTGTCTTTCTCTGTGCATTGTTGGATTACTGAGAGGAAGGGTGAATCGGTAATAGAGATTTTTAATCCTTTTTAACCATGGTATATAAGTGATTTTTATATTTATGATCAATTTACCAATATCATCCAACAAGTGAAGAAATAGATAAACCATGAACAATGAGAAATCACACACATACACAGTACACCAATATTTTTACGTGGAAACCCAAAGTAGGAGAAAAAACATAATGTTTTTTATTATATGTCTTTAAGAATTAAGAAATCACACACATACACAGTACACCAATATTTTTACGTGGAAACCCAAAGTAGGAGAAAAAACATAATGTTTTTTATTATATGTCTTTAAGAATTACATTCATTGGAAGCACCAACTTCCTTTGTTTTCCAATTGCAACTGGAAGGATGCTCCAACCCCCTATATTTTCAGGATACAACCTGAGGGAAGCTCCAACTCCCAATTCTCTGGCTCCAACTAGAAGGATTCTACAACCCTCTATGTTATCCATCTACAACAGGAAGGTGGATACAACCACCTATCCTTTCCTCGTCATGTCGCCCTGAAATACAAGTGCCAAATAGATGATGAAACCACTTCCACATTGTCACTGTGAGAAATACCATTGTAAACCTGTACCAATCTATGCCAACAACATGTAACCAACCTGTACCAATATCTTGTGATGAACTTGTACCTGTAATCAACATGTACCAACAAAAACCAATAGGTACATGATCTATATATGTTGCAGCTCGCATATGTATGCAACATGTCTATATTGTAGCATGCATATGTATGTGGCTTGTCTATACTATAGTCTGCGTATGTACGCAACATGTCTATACTGCAGCCTACATACACCTTTAGAAATCTAGGGTTTTCACCTTTCTGAGACTCAAACCCTTTGCTACCTATGCCACATTAACTCATAACCTGTCACCATGTCCAATATGTAGTTGTGCCCTATGCATACATCATCATACATATCATTTAACCAAGTGCATCTATGTCTCTCTAGTCATGTGTCATGCATGTGTATACAATCATGATCGAGTGTAATAACCCTCACATGGACTAGACATCAAATCCTCATTGATATGTAGCCTCGCACTACACAAAAAAATTCACAACCACTTCACAACCAAAATCCTTCAACCATGTACCAAGAAATACAAGATATGCCTCAACACTCAAACTAACAGGATGTACCAATGATAAATATCAGTTATACCAGCACTGTATTTCTGTAGATTTGGCTTATATAGTAAGTTACATACAACCAATAGCCTCTCTAGGGAAAACCCTCAAGCCCCCATAACCATATCTCATGTAGAAAACAATATCCAATTACACATAAAAACAAAACATACCTTTTGAACCTGTAGATAGATCTGTTGTACCTGATCACTGTAGGGCTTCCTGGGATCTTGCTTTCAAACTCTAGAGACTTGGCATATTCATCTACTCAATCTTTCATGGATTTTCTCAAATGTAGGTGACCTCTTCTTCTTCAGCATGCATATGTACGCACCCTAATCCATTGCAAACCATGTATGTACGCAACTTCCTCCACTGTAGCCTGCGTACACCTAAAAAACTAGGGTTCTTTTTCAGTGATTTTGCAACTCCAAAACTTTCATTGTCAAACCTCCTTTGCTACCTCAAACTTATGCAACTTCATATGTATCAATTAGTACCTGCAATAAACTTTTCAAAAATAATAGATATTCAATGTGCTCATTAGGTGCTAATAGGAGACCCTTGCTTTCTTATTTATACTCTCAAAGTAGCTTCCTCAAGGGATTATCTTCTAACTAACTTTACCCAACTTCCTTCTTTTATGGATAACCCACTTCTAACCACTTTTCCACTTAGAAACACTTTATCCACAAATAGTAATCTCTCCACTTCTAGTTGCAACTAATTTCTTTTTAATTATTTTATTTTTGCAACAACTTAACTCATGATTAACTCCTAGTTACGACCTCTTTGACTAGTAAACTTCTTCTAGGATCTTCTAGAACAACTTGATTTCTTTGACCTTCTAGGGGCTTCTAGATAACTCATGAGGGTTCTCAAACTTCAAAAGGACATAACTCTCTAACCGTGAGGATTTATGTGACTTTCCATATATCACCGGAAAAGGCACAACATTTACTATTCATCTAGAATAGTCTTACATACATTTTTATTGATCTTCATTCTTTTATACCTCAAACAGACTTGGGTCCCTTAATCATAATATTGGGGCTACCGTAATTTTCTATTGGAATTAATTCAAGGGTTGACATCAATGACAACCAACCCAATTAATCAACAATCTCTCCCTTTGGAATTGATGGCAACACTCTGATGCAAAATTGAAGTACCTACTCCCCCTGGAATCATGCCTTTATTCTCTCTCCAAACATATAACTCACTATCCATGCATATGAAGGATCTCTCCCCCTTTGACATAAATGGAAAAGGTAACTTCCCAACGGTGTTACTTCCCTGACTGAACTCTCCCCAAATTGAATTTTCCTCGTGATGGTGCTTCCTCGTATAAACCTAAGACATATAAGATAAGCATTCAAAAGCATTCATTTTGGAGTGGAAACTACTTTGATTCTCTATCGAAGATACTCAAAATCTTCCCTTGGAAGCGATTTTGTAAAGATATCTACAATTTGTTCTTTTGTTCCCACATATTCAACTCTAATGTTCTTCTCTGCAACCTATTCTCGTAGAAAGTGAAACTTGATCAAAATGTGCTTCATCTTGGAGTGCATCAATGGATTCTTTGAAATATTGATGACACTTGTGTTGTCGCAAAATATAGGAATGGGTTCATCATACTCAATATGTATATATTTCAATGTTTGTTTCATCCATATAACTTGTGTAAAACATGTTGATGTTGCAATATACTCTGATTCATTTGTAGAAAATGATATTGATGATTGTTTCTTGCTTAGCCAAGATACCAAACACTCACCCAAGTAGAATGTTGCTCCACTTGTACTTCTTCGGTCATCAATGAAACCTTCCCAATATGCATCAATGTAGGAAATAAGTGATAGATCCTTTCTTTTTAGATACCAAAATCCAAACTCTTATGTACCTTTGAGATATCTAAATGTCCTCTTTACTACTAGAACATGTGATTCCTTTGGTGTTTCCTGAAATCGTGCCACCTTTCCAACTTTCTGCATCACATATGGTCTAGAATTTGTCACATAAAGTAATTTTCTAATCATTGACATGTACTTCCTCTTATCGGTATCCTTTGAATCATCATCTTTACTTAACTTGCAATTGGTTTACATAGGAGTACTAACTGATTTGCAATCTTCCATCCCGAAACTCTTTAGCATTTCTCTAATATATTTGGTCTGAGAGATAAAAATTCCTTGGTTTCTTTGGCATATATGAATACCAAGAAGAAATATAATTCTCCAAGCAATGACATCTCAAACTCATTATGCATATCCTTTGCAAATTTATGTCTCATCCTGTCATCATCACTTCCAAAAATAATATCATCAACATAAACTTCAATTAAAAAAATACTATCTTGATTTACCTTGATGTAGAGGTTGTTGTCTACATTTCCTTTCTAATGCAGGAGCATCTCCCCACGTCAGCCAGCCAGCCACATCAACGCGTGCATTCAAAGCTGAAGAGAGACGCAGCCCTCGTCTTCCATTTTGAATTTGAATGTAATTTAATGTTTAGGCTGTTGAGCCGTGAGGTCGTTCCTTTGCATAGGCATTAGAGTAGGTAGGCCTTTAATGTTTGTAAGACTGAGATCTAGATCCGATTTGTGGACT
>CBVK0102606989.1:0-26127 GCA_900067695.1 Picea abies
TGGCGGAAATCCAAGAATTCGGGGAAAATCCCGATAGGAGAGCCATTTCGACATTTCGGGAATTGGCATTTTGTGAATCCTGAAGACAGGAGGCATGCGCATTTCGGGAATGCAAATTCTGAAACCCCGACAAGGTTCAAAGCTCCATTGTGGGGCCAGCTGATGTCACTTCGTCATATTGGAGGTCGGGAATCGAAATTCCGAGAGTTTTGAGGGTAAGGACCCAAGGTATTTCGGTGTTTCGAAACCTGAAATTGCGAAGAGGAAAGAGGAATCCGGGAAGCGCCATATCGGCATTTTGGCATTTCGTAGATCGACATTTCAGGGATCAAAAGGGGACGAGAAGTTGAGCGCTTGGGTCGCACAACCCCAAAATAAGGTTAGGGTCATATGTGAAGTGGTCGTGTGGGCCAAGACTTGGCCCCTGAGGGATAGTTGCCAACAGAGATGTTTTGGCATATCGGAAAATCGGTGATCGGGAGGTCAAGAGGACAGAGGATTCCTGTCGTCAGGAATTAGGAAACCCCGAAGCCTGAAATTTTCATTTTCTTGTTGTGGAAAGAGAAGAAGTCACGTGCAAAAGGCCGTAAAGGGAAAAGAAGGACCTGTGGATCGGGTTTTAACAGAGATTCCAGCAGGGAATCTAAAGAGCCAATTCGGCTCATGAATTAGACAGGACGATCCTGTGAGCGGATGTAGAGTAGTCTGTGTCTGCATCAAGTGGTATCAGAGCTTGTTTCTATTTGTACATTGCAGACAGAAGGAGTAGAGGAAGACAGAGTGTTTGAGACTCTATGAAGAACTGCTTGCAAGTGAGCAGCAGATTTTCCAGCAGGGCAAAGGGACATCGAGATGGATAAAAGACAGTGTAAGCTGTTAAAATGGTGGTTGAGGCCTGATGAAAACCTCAACAGAACAGAAAAAAGGGTTCAGATATGTGAACCAGAGACTGGGAGAAATCTCAATGAAATGAGATCGGCTGAAGATCTCAAGAACTGCCAGGAGGGTAGAGAAGAAATTCCCAATTTCCAGGTGGGCAAAGAGTTGAGATCACTGTGGGATCTTACAGACTGTCAAGAGGACTGCCAGGGAATTTCAGACTACCAGGAGGGCAATGAATCGAGATCGTTGTGGGATCTCATAGACTGTCAGGAGGGCAACGGAAAGTTTTCAAATTGCCAGGTGGGAAAGGGAACAGAGATGGGATCATTTGATCTCATAGACTGCTAGGAGGGTAGTAGGGAAATCCGATATTGCCAGGTGGGAAGGGATAAGAAGATGAGACTATTTGAGGGTCTCATGAACTCAGAGGTGAGCTTGAATCAGCCTGAGGAGCTGACAGAGCAGATGAGCTCAGAGTTAGATTTGGATCAACAGGTGCAGCTGACAGAAGAGGAAGATCAGGCGAATCTTCTAATGATTGGGGGAATTGGAATATTCCTACCATTTGACCAACAGGAGGCAGAAATCTGTGTTGCAGAGACAGCAACAGCAGAAGCAGGATAGCCAGCTGAGACTGTCAGGGAAGAATTGGAGTAGGTATTTGAAACTGCCCAAGCAGAAGAAGAAGAATATGATCATTCTAAGGAGTGTCTCAATGCTTTCAGCCAGGAAGCTGAGGAAGCTGCAGCACTGAAGCTGACAGCGGAAGAAGCAGAAGAAGAAGATGAGCATTCCAAGGAATGGCTCAATACTTTTAGCGAGGAACCTAAAAGGACTGCAGCATTGGATCTTGCAGAAGTGGAAGAAGAGGAAGAAGCATACAACATTAGTTTGGTTGATCTATATGGACATATTGAAGCCCTGGAGAGAAGGATGATAGTGCAGGGCATGCACATCCAACAGGTGAATTTGGAAGCAGATGAAGAAGGCATGGGAGATCACAGTGATCTACCCAATTGCAGAATTTTTTTGCAACTAGAGAGACTGCATGAACAGGGCCAGCCACTGGAGTAGCTGGACGAAGTGATCAATGAGATCAGGAAGCTGATGTTAGGGTCAACAGATACTATCAGCAAGGAGAAGTTGAGCAGAAGGGAAGAAGCAGCAATAGCAGCAAAGACATGGAGCAAATGAACAACTCCAGAAATTTGTTTGGGATCTAGGAGGATTTCCAAAAGCTGAGAGGGGAAGCTCATGAGTAGGAGCTCATGAATTTTGCAGCTGAGGAGTATGATGCAAGAGAATCTCTCCACGTCAGCCAACCAGCCAGCCAGCCACGTCATCACATGCATTCAAAGCTGAAGAGAGGCACAGCCCTTATCTTCCATTTTGAATTTGAATGTAATTTAATGTTTAGGTTGTTGAGTCGTGAGGTTGTGCCTTTGAACAGGCATTAGAGTAGGTAGGCCTTTAATGGTTGTAAGGCTGAGATCTAGATCCAATTTTTGGACTAGATGGCCCATTCAATGCTATTGAATAGGGTAGTAGAGGTTTGGAGGGAAGAGCTCGAAGAGCCCCCTCATGTAAAATATATTTGATGGTAATTGTATCTCATGGTAGAGAGTCTGCGAGTAGAGAGAAGAAGAGAAGGAGCCAAGACCTTGTTACAGTTCGTGCTCAGAACATCTTTGTAAAGAGAAATTTTGATTAATATAAACCAGAGCATTTTTTTCTGCATATTGTCTGTGTTATGTGAATGTCTTTGTGTGTTCTTTATGTTGTAGATGTATGATAGACATTTGCAAGGAGTTGTTTTGATTTCGGGCTTGAGAGGTTCTTTGTGGTTTCATGCTAGGAGAGCATGACAGAGTATTGCACTCTCTGGATACCAATGCATAGATGAACTTCTGAACTCTGCGGAGTCAGACAAAGACGTCCCAGGTGGGCACAGAAACTGGAATCATCAACTCAAAGGAAGACCTCAAGGTTGTTGAATACCTTGGAGGCAAGGTTGTGTATGAGAAAACACAATTGCAGACAGAATCTCTGAGGAATTCTGTGAAGCTCTGCCAAGAGGGCATTGAGTAGGTGCAAGGAGTGCACAAAAGATAGAATAAGTCTGTTGTGAGTTCAAACAGAAGCCAGAATTACTAAGAATTCTGAGAGCTCTGCCAAGTAGGCATTGAGCAGGTGTAAGGAGGACACAGAAGACAGAACTGTTGGATGTTCTATGAGAAAATACTCTGCCAGGAGGGCATTGAGTAGATGTGCAATGAGAAAATACTCTGCCAGGAGGGCATTGAGTAGATGTGCAGATAGGCATAGAAGAAAAGAACTCCTTTGAGTTTTGGATGAGTAGAAGAGTCCAAGAGGGAGGATCTCTATAGGGTTGTTGAACACCCTGAAAGTCTCAGCAAGAGGTTGCTTGAGCATAAGGATAGCTAGGAGGGCATTACATTCTCCAGCAAGAGGAGAAAGGAGAAGGAATTATTTCCTTAGAAGTCTGAGTTAGGGGAAAAGCTCGGGACGGATAGCACCTTTGTGTCCGCGTGAAGACTCTGCAGAGGCGCAGAAGTCATAGAATCCCTTGAGGATTCAAAGGAAAAGCTCAGGAGGGTTAGTGCTTTTAGCACACAGAGCGTAACTGCAAGGAGTGCAGAAGCCACTGAATTCTTTGACGAGTTTAGTGTACCTAAAGCTCAGGAGGGGTAGCATTTTCATATGCTCGCAGAAACAGAGCAAAGTTCGAGGTCTTTGAGAATTTGAAATTCTTCCAAGTCTGGGAAGAAATTGTGCACATGCTCAGGAAGGAGGCACAGCAGTCGTCAGATTAGGCTGAGGAAAAGCGATCTGGACCGTTGAAAGGCTTTCACGTCTAGGAGGCAGTGCAATAGAGAGGTTCATAGAAGAGACAGATCTGAACCGTAAGGTCTTGGTCGAAACAGCCGACAACCGTTAGATCTATCAGAAGCTGTGCGGAGGTTAAACCCTCGTAAGCAGAGAGAAAGTCCCGAAAGACATTGGGATATCGGGACTTTGGCGTTCGGGATATCGAAAGTCTTGAGGATGAGTGATCAAGACACTCCATATAGAAAGCCCTGAAATTGCGAAAAGAATATGAGTCGTCCATCTATTGGGACACGTGGCGGAGATCAAGATATCCCTCGGCATTTCGCAGTTCGAAACTTTGGGGATCAAGAGGACACGATGCTGGAAAATTTCAGCATTTGATTTCATGAAATCACGAAATGAATGAGGACCGTCCATCATAGGAGGATGTGTGGCAGAAATCCAAGAATTCAGGGGAAATCCCGATAGGAGATCCATTTCGGCATTTCGGGAATCAGCGTTTCGCGAATCCTGAAGATAGGAGGCACACGCATTTCGGGAACGTGAAGTCCGAAACCCCAACAAGGTGGAAAGCTCCGTTGTGGGGCCAGCTGATGTCACTTCATCATATCGGAGGTCGGGAATCAAAAATTCGGGAGTTCCAAGGGTAAGGACCCAAGGTATTTCAGTGTTTTGAAACTCGAAATCGTGAAGAGGAAAGAGGAAACCGAGAAGCACCATATCGGCATTTCGACGTTTTGTAGATCAACATTTTGACGTTTCGTAGATCGGCATTTCGGGGATCGAAAGGGGACGAGAAGTTGAGCGCTTGGGTCGCACAACCCCGAAATAAGGTCAGGGTCATGTGTGAAGTGGTCGTGTGGGCCAAGACTTAGCCCCTGAGGGCTAGTTGCCGACAGAGGTGTTTCGGCATATCGGAAAATCAGTGATTGGGAGGTCAAGAGGACAGAGGATTCCTGTCGTCGGGAATTAGGAAACCCCGAAGCTCAAAATTTTCATTTTCCTGTTGTGGAAAGAGAAATGGTCATGTGTAGAAGGCCATAAAGGGAAAAGAAGGACCTGTGGATCGGGTTTTAATAGAGATTCCAGCAGGGAATCTAAAGAGCCAATTCGGCTCATGAATTAGACAGGACGATCCTGTGAGCGGATGTAGAGTAGTCTGTGTCTGCATCAAGTGGTATCAGAGCTTGTTTCTATTTGTACATTGCAGACAGAAGGAGTAGAGGAAGACAGAGTGTTTGAGACTCTATGAAGAACTGCTTGCAAGTGAGCAGCAGATTTTCCAGCAGGGCAAAGGGACATCGAGATGGATAAAAGACAGTGTAAGCTGTTAAAATGGTGGTTGAGGCCTGATCAGAACGATCCTGTGAGCGGATGTAGAGTAGTCTGCGTCTGTGTCACTTTCCTGAATACTTGTTGTTGTAAGTATCAGTCCAGTCTGGAATACTATGCTATGGGGGGTTGTTTAAGACCATACAAGGCCTTCTTCAACCTGCAAACATAATTTCCATTCTCTGGCAATTGAAATCCTTCTGGTTGCTTAATGTAGACTTCTTCTTCCATATCCCCATTTAGGAAGTTTGATTTCACGTCCATATAATACACTTTGATATTCTTGGAGCATGCATAAGCGAGGATCAATATGATTTCTTCCATTCTATAAATTGGGGAAAACATCTCTTCAAAGTCTATACCTTCAACTTGAGTGTATCCTTTACATACCAATCTTTCTTTGTTCCTGGTAACATGTCCACATTTGTTTAATTTGTTTCTGAAGACCCACTTTGTACCGATCACATTATTGTTCCTTAGCCTTGGAACCAATTCCCAAGTGTCATTATTTTCTATTTGATCTAATTCTTCATCCATTGCTTTGATCCAGAATTCATCCTTCTTGGCTTCTTCAAAGCTACTCGACTCAATTGTAGATAATAATGTTAGGTGTTATTGTTTTGGAAAGCAAACTTTTCTTCTAATTTCAACTCTTACATCCTTATTCCCAATAATATAACCTATTGGATGATTCTTTTGTACTCGTCTTCTATGTGTCTTTGGAGATTCATGAGGATCTAGTTGTTCTGCTTTTGATTGTCCTTCTCCATCTTCCTCTTCTTCTTCGTCTTCTTTTACTTCTTCTTCAAAAACCTATTCCAGTGAGTCTTTTCTTTCTTCCTTTATTTTTCATCCACATGTCTCATCAATGGTCATATTGATCCTTTCCATTAATTTATCGAGTCTTAGATTGAAAAACTTGTATGATTTCCTTGAAATTGAGTATCCAAATAGTATACCTTTGTCAACTCAAGAATCAAACTTTCCCATTCTATCGTCTTCTCTTTTGATGTGGCATTTGCTTCCAAAATTATGAAGTTCTTCACATTGCTTAGTCTTCATTTCCATAGCTCATAAGGAGTTTTATCACTATTGTTTATGAGAATTACTTTGTTTTGAATGTGAAGTGTTGTATGCACTACTTCTGCCCAAAAAACATCTGTCGACTTTGAATCCATCAACATAGTTGTGGCCATTTCTTTTACTGTTGTGTTCTTTCTTTCAATAACTCCATTTTGTTGAGGTGTCATGGTTTTCGAAAATTGTCTCTTTATACCATGCTCACTGCAGAATTCCATAAACTCTTTTGATGTAAATTCTCCACCATTATCATAACTTAAGCACTTGATCTTTGAATCAATTTCATTTTTAACCATCTCCTTGTATATCTTGAAGTTTTCAAATGCTTATGACTTCTTCCTGAGAAAACACACTGCAGTCAATCTTGTATAATCATCAACCAGTAGCATAAAAAACTTCTCACCTTTCAATCCTTTTGTTCTTTTTGGTCCAAATAGATAAATATGCACAAGTTAAAGCAACTTTGTTGAGGAGTACTCTTTCTTTTTGAACTTGGTCTTGGTTTGCTTTCCTTGTATACAATGGTCACATAAGAGATTTCTTGGTTTTGAAATTTGGCTATTTCTCTCACTACTTCCCTTTTGTTGATCTTGACAAGATTATTGAAGTTTGTGTGACCCATCCTTTTGTATCATAGCCAAACCTCATGTTCCTTTCCTAAGAAACACTTTTCCTTTCCAATTTCATTTAACACATATATGTTGCTTGGAGTTCTTGCAACTGTAGCCACTAACTTGCATGAACCTGCTTTCCTTATTTCACATTTCTCTAAATAAAACACAATTTTGTGTCCTTGATCACACATCTGACTTACACTCAGAAGGTTATGTTTCATGTCTTCCACTAGTAGAACATTCTCTGTCTTGGCTTCCTTGTTTCCAATCTTAACTATACCTCTTCCTATAAACCTGGGTGAGTTATCATTCCCAAATGATATTGATCCATCTCTTTCATTTTTCAATGTCAGAAACTTGTCCTTATCACCTATCATATGATTTGAGTAACCACTTTCAACACACCAACAATGTTTCTTGTGTTGATACTATAAAGCAAGTGTGCATTCTTCATTGTTGTACTGATTCTTCTTTCTTAACCATACTCTTTGTGTTTCCTATCTGTGACTGTTATTATTCTGTTGTGGTTCTCTTGGAGAAACTACCATTATACAATCTTTGGCCATGTGTCCAAATTTGTTACAATTGTATCATTTCATCTCAGTACTAAAGGATTCAAACATGTTGTAGCTTTTGTTATGTGTGTCACTAAGCCTTCTTTAATAATCATTTTGTGCATAACTTTCATGGTTGTTTTTGTTCTTACTATTTACTCTGCAATTTACAGCCTTATGTCCAAAATTATTACATGAATAACATAAACCGAGAAATATAGTTTGATATCTGTGAGTTGTAGATATTTGAGAATAAGTTACTCTTTTGAACCCTTCTTCTTCTTGAAGCCTTCTTGTTTCTGACTATCATTGATTCTGAAATCTGAATCTTCTAGGTGGAGGAGTGTCTTTGTGATCTTCCTTCTGAAGCTTCTTGTCTTTTTCTCTTTCAATAGATCCTCTGATTGTCTCTGCATAGCTTATTTGCTTTGTTTCCTGATCTGTCATATTGGAGCTTGAGATTGTTTCTATTTGGGTGTATCCTAGTCCAGACTTATCATGATGTGGCCTTTGATTTCTAATAATATCGTCCAAAACTTTGGATATGTTCTACATTTTTTTTCCTCTGAAGGTCTTTTCTCAGTGTGACAATCTATGCCTCCAAATTTCCAATGATCATGTCTCTTTATTCTAACATCCCTCTGAGTGCTTCCTCAGTCCTCTTATCTTATTCTATCTAAACTTTCAACTTTGTGATCATTTTCTATAGTTCTTCAGAGTTTGAATTTTGAGTGTTTTCTTTCTTCTTTAGTTCTTCCTGGAGCTTCTTGTTTTTCTTTTTTTCGTTTTTTATAACTTCAATGGCACTCATCAATTCTTCCATGAGATCAACTCCTACCTCTTCATATTCCTTTTCGGAGTCTTCTTTGTCGAATCCTTCTTCAACGGATTTTTCTACTACCATAAATAATACTCTTTATGTATTACTGTCGTTGACTTCATCTTCATCTGACGAGGAACTGTCTTCATTGGTTTCGAGACTTTTCTTGAAATTTTTCTTTTTGTATATTTTTCCTTTATGTAGTAGTTTCCTTTTAGCTTCATCTTCTTCATTTATTTTATTTTCCTTGTGGGGACATTTGTTAGAAAAATGACCAATACCATCACAATTAAAGAAAATTAATGGAAGACTACCTTTGTACTTTTTGATTCCTGGTTTTAACCTTATGAAGAAGTTGGTTATTTCTTCATCATCTTTTGAATCATCGTTGTTGCTCGAATCTGAATTTGGCTCTTGCTTGTGAACTGATGTTGTTTGTTGCTCGTTACTTTTGTTTGTCTTCTTAGATTCTTTGAATGATGCTTCCTTTGTAACCAGATTGTATTGTTCTGTCCTCATCTCATAAGCTGTGAGTATCCCTTGTAGCTCATCCATGGCCATTGTATATAGATCCACTCTTTATTCTAAGGCTGATATCTTTGAGTCAAATCTCATTGGTAGAGATCTTAATTCCTTTTTAACAATGACCAGTTCCTTTATCTCATATCCCAATCCTTTGATGTCGTTTACTACCTCATCGATGCGTAGAAAGTAGGTTGTTATTTTTTCATCTTAATTCATCTTTAACTATTCAAACTTTGCTCTAAAAATTTGAAGTTTGGCTTCCTTAAATTTTTCATCTCCTTCATAGATTGTATTTAGTGTGTCCCTCATCTCATTGGTAGATTCACAGTGCATGATTTTATTAAATATTAATTCATCTACACCATTTTGAATAGCGTTCTTGGCTCTTGAATTATTTTATGCGAGTTTCTTTCCATCCTTGTTTGTTGGAGGAGTAGTTGGTGCTTTGTATCCATACACCATTGATTGTCAAACATTGAATCTGTGTGCTTGCATGTATGTTTGTATTTTCTTGCTCTAGAGTGCATATTTATCACCATTAAATTGTGGCATCCCAACTCTAGTGTGATCCATGATTTCCTTCCAGTGGTTAAACTATTTCTTAAAGGACCTTCTCTAATATCAATTGTTGGATAACTGAGAGGGGGTGTGAATCAGTAATAGAGATTTTTAATCCTTTTTAACCACAGTATATAAGTGTTGTTTATATTTATGATAAATTTACCAATATCATCCAACAAGTGAAAAATAAATAAACCATGAATAATGATCAATCACACACATACACAATACAAAAATATTTTTATGTGGAAACCTAATGCGGGAGAAAACCACAGATTTTTTGACAGTGGCTTCCCATTGTAGTTAACATGGGAGGCAGATTGATTGTTGATGTATCATAGACAACGACTTCCCATTATGGGGAGTGGTCTAGGACAATCATTCTTCTTGGCAGTCACTCTGAGTAGTGGTCAAGTAGAATGGTCTGCCTCGACGGGTAGTCATTCTTTCGAAGTTCACAGTTGTGAGCAGTTTCGAAGAATCCTCTGTTTTGGAGGTTGATGCAGGACAAAAATTCCTCGAGGGCAGACTCATTCTTTCCAGGTTACACTTTGTTTAGTGTTGGAGGAATGGCCCAGGGTGGGGAATGGTCTGTACAGTTACTCCTCGAGGGCAGACTCATTCTCTCCAGGTTACACCTTGTTTGGTGTCGGAGGAATGGCCCAAGGTGGGAGTAGTCCAGGCTCAAAAATCAGGGACAGTTATTCCTCGAGGGCAGACTCATTCTCTCCAGGTTACACTTTGTTTAGTGTCGGAAGAATGGCCCAGGGTGGGGAATAGTCCAGGACAGTCATTCCTTAGGGCAGACTCATTCCCTCCAGGTTACACTTTGTTTAGTGTCGGAGGAATGGCCCAGGGTAAGGAATGGTCCATACATTTCTCGAGGGCAGACTCATTCTCTCCAGGTTACACATTTTTTAGTGTCGAAAGAATGGCCCAGGGTGGGAAATGGTCCAGGTTCAAAAATCAGAAACAATCCTTCTTCCTTGGTTGAGAAGAATGGGATAGATAGCCCATTATTGATATTATATGTTGAGGGCAGACGTTCTTTCATACCTCACAGATGTGAGTGAAAGATTGGCCCAGATGATTATTATTGATGTTCTATATTGAGGGCAGACATTCTTTCATATCTCACAGACGTGAGTGAAAGATTGGCCCAGATGATCATTGTTGATATTCTATACTGAGGGTAGACACTCTTTCAAATCTCACGGATGTGAGTGAAAGATTGGCCCAATTGATTCAGTTTTTATGATAACATCGTTTCTATGCAGATGAAGACTACTGTGGTGGAAGACATTCTTTCAGATCTCATAGACGTGAGTGAAAGATTGGCCCAGATGATACAGTTTTTATCATAACATTGTTTCTATGCAGGATGCTCTCAGATGTTTGTTATAAATACTATATGGCAGTAGATAAGGACTATTGTGGTGAATGTGTTTCACTGCTTGCAACTATATGTTGTTGATCAAGTACTTGTGTGTTACTTGATGTGGTAGTTAACCACTGGATTGTAGCTGTGTACTACTATGAATAGACACAGGTGTGTTATATCCTTGTTCTAATTGCCTTGAAGACTATCAACAGATTATTGGAGATGATCCTTCAGATGAATGATGAACAAAGATTTTCCAGACGAAAAATAGTTCATAGATTTTACTCCTCTTGTATCACTCCATGGTGAGAGTGACTTATCCAACATCATATCTAACTACTCAGATGAAGTATGGTTTCGAGAGATGATGCAACTGATGGTGATGGTGATGCTCTATATTGATGCTACCGGGTAAATGGTATGTTTTGTGCTCAAGTCCATTACTTGTAAATACCTCTCTAGTTAGGAGGGAGTGTTAATATTATGGTAGCTATGGGAGGTATTTACCCCCATGTGTGAACCTGACAAGAATAGAAGACTCCAGGAAGCAAAAGAAACCCTAATGAATTGGAAAATAACCCTAGAAGTCTTGTCGGCTCAAGAAGATAATTTATATTAGGCTATTATCCTCCAAGAGAAGAATTCAGCCAGAATTGATAATAATATACTGAATAGACACATACCCCAAAGGAGAATTTGGCCCCAACAAACTGGCACGATTACTATAAATACAGGGCGCCAGTTCTCATTTGACAACATCGTAGAATTGCAGTTTTCCCAGTTGGTGCGCACTGTAGTTGCAGTCAGGTGCGCAGGTTTGGAGGAGGGTTGCAGCTGCAGCTGCAACAACAACTAGTTTTAGTATTGGCTTGGATATCTCTTGGCTAGGCTTTGGGACTATCTGATCAGCTTTTGTGTTGAGCTATCCTTGGGGATTGATGCGCTGCTCTTTGTTTGGCTATCTAGCCTAGGGTTTGCTTCCGGAGGAATTCTCAGTCAAGGTTAAGGTGCTCGAAGGGAGGCTTCGGCCTGTGGTTGGGTGACGAAGGTATCATCAATGGTAAAACAAGCACACCATCTTCTATATTCTAACACATAGAGCATCCAACCAATCATATGGCCCACTCCTCCAAGAGTTAAAGAACTCTGTAATAGAAGTTTCTGCACTAAAAATCATTAGGGATACATGAAAAAGGGGCATGCATGCCAATTCAGCTCTTACAATGATATGTCATTTACATTTTGCATAGATATAGGTACATACATTAAATATTCCATCACATGGAGATACCAGGTACTAGCTCAAACTTTTCAAGGACCAATACATCAAATTAAAACATGGCATTATAGAATCGCTATAAAACAATGTGTGACTTAAATTACCATATGGTCGGGTTTGTTTTATTTATTACAACTCACAAAATTTACCTTGTTTGTCCACAATCATTTCACTTCCACTACTTCCACACAACTTCCATTGTCACCAACTTCCCTTGGACTAAACTCTTTATTATTATCCATAACAACATATTTGTTCTTTCCGCTTACCATTCCAACTCAAACTTATGCCTGTCATCAATCTGTGGTTTCTCCAATAAGAAAAATGCAACTTGCTTCCACCTCATAACCAAAACAATGTTCATGCTCCTCCATTCATTATTATAATTGTTATCTAGAACACATAGTAGCTGGGAACCAACCATACCTTTGGGCCAAACATTGGTACCATGACCACAAATATTGAGCAACTGGTCATCCTATGGACATACTTCCATCTCCCAAGACACCTAGGTACCTAACCATGGTGCTTGCCAATTCTCTAGGAAAATAGTATAGATACATGATGTATCCAAGTCAATATTACATCCAAAAATTCATTAAATAATTTATCATCAAGGAACAATTAGAGATAAATTGTAGCTAAACTTTCCTTCCAACTACCACACACTTCACAAACAAGACTAAAGAATGATTTTACATCACAAAATATTGCCAAGAAGGACTTCAAATCGTCAGCGAGAGATAATATCATCTTCCTCCTCTTTAGTTGTTCACATGTTTGGAGTCTTCATCTGCATCTTTGACCTTTGGATCTTCAGTGTCACTGTCAAATTGTTTTCTTGGATTTTTCATATTCACCCACCTGTCATTTTTCAAAGTAGAAATTTCTAGAAAAAACACTACACTTTGTATTGAGTTGGATAAGCTCAACAAAAAATGATTTTGATTCCAAAACATTCATGAATATCACCATTGACGCATTTTCTTTAGAGTTTCCATTCTTTAACAAACAATCATTAGATTAGTCATTTCTAACAATGATCTCATACTGAGTTGACTAGACTCAACATGTTTATCTTCACAAACTACAAATAAATACAAAAAACACATTTAATTTTACCATGGCCAAAGAGTGTTATGGTCACCATTGATGGATTCTCGATCAACACTACAACCTCGTTGATCTCCTTCTTATGAAACATGGATCTAGCCTTCTCCAATTTTATTCTCCTTCATGTTTCACCGATTCAAATCCACTCTCATCTACTATGTCTTTCAGAACCCATCAATCATGGCATTATACAACATGGCACTCGATTCGAACTCCTCTCGCATCCACTAGTCGCTATAATATTACAGATGTGCCCTTGGAATCCATAAATAACATCCCTACTCACTGCTCAAAATACACCATGCTCAACAAAACACCACACACCTTCATCATGATCCACATGAAGCTGATCCCTGCTTTCATTAGGTCCTTTATCAACAAAAAATGACTAGCTTCACAAATCAAAATTGGGCTTCCACGATCATACTTTTTTGCACGCCTCTTCAACTCTTAGAGGGAATGTGAGAGACACCATGGGTGTGAACTATGGGGTAAAACCATAAGACAATTATAGAGGGAATGTGAGATCCACCATTAGAAAAGGTGAGGCAGAGATAGTTCTACAATTAGGCCATATGAAATGACATAAATGCAACCAAATCGGATAGTGACAGAACAAAAAATTGATAGTATCGACCTCTACTTCTTTAAATCCTCCTAACTTAACCTCTCGTTGGTATATTCCATTTCTCATTGTCAATCCTTCATATGCTTCTATGTGTACAACATATTGCAAAAAAAACCTATTAAACTACTAATTACATAATGTTTGGATGTGATCTATAAATAAGATGCATCAACCATATACATTATAAACAAGGAATCTTTCTAAATTCTCAAAGTTGTTCCCTAAAAAAGTGGTTGTCTATTATTGGCTACAAATACAATACGATACATATGAAAAGAAATACAGTTAGATATATAAGGGTGGGGTGGGGAGAAGATATTAGGAAAAACTTGATTTCCTGTGAGGGTTGGGGTGGTGGGAGAGATTAGGAAAAACTTAATTTACCTAATATCTCTCCTCACCCCCACAGTTAAGGCTAGAAAATATTTAGGTGTACCTTAACACCCAATATTGGTTGTTTTCACTCTTAATTTCCTCAACTTGTCGAATATATTAACAATGCTTTATGTCTTTGTTTTCCATTTAGCTTTTAAATAGACCATGACCTCAAATTATGACTTCAAAATCACACTATATCTATACCAATTAAAAATCATGAATAGAAATAGGAAACAAATACCAAAAAATATACTCAAATATATTATAAAAGGAAAATAATTTTTTGATTAATAAATGGCATTATTACTACTCGCTGAATACAAAGTGAATATGTTAAATAAATCCATCTTAATCAAAGAGAAGTTTATATCCTCTGGATACTTGATACATAACTTAATTCTACTTACTTGAAAATCCCCAAATGATATAATGATATGTCCAAGGAATAACAATCTTGCTCTAGACAAATACAAAAAGTGATTTGTTTAAAAATATTATGAATAAAATTGATTTACATTAACAATTATATTTATAAAAACAACATTGATATTTCATCACTGGAGAGCCAAATCACTCAAGCTACTCTATAAAAGTAACATTAGTGAGCATGTTAAATGAAATTATCAACAATATTATCAAGGTAATTAGCTCACAAATATGCATAAATGGTATCTAATCATCATATTCTTTGTGGGACATAACTCTTAACTTCTAATTATAATATTATATGTATGTACTCAAAACACAATACACAAATACACAATCGCTCGCCCATATATTGAGAGATCTATTAGTTTCAATGTAAAGCAAGTACAATATATTCGATACCTATTTAAATGTTTGTGATAATGCCCTTGTCATGAAGACCAGTGAAGATCTCAGAGGATTAAATTACAAGACAAAAGTTTCAATATAATAACAATAAACTTTAGTGGCAAGTTTGTGCAACAAAATGAGCTCAACAAACTTCTTGATATCAAATGCTATACACAATGAGCTAAGTCACCTCACATGATGACACATGAAACATAAGACACATAAATACGAGTGTCTGACACATGACACAACGACCCCAGAAACAAGACATGAAGGACACACTTATATATATGAAAAAAAATTGAAAATTACACATACAAAAATGAAATATAGACATAAGATTCATATTTTGTTAGAAACTAGAAGATTTACATGATACAAAACATATAACATAATACATTGTAACATCAATTATGATCAAATGAAAAAAAATTGAACACACAAGACATTATAATCATAAGGTGCACCATTCTCAATCTCATTAAGTCATCAAAATCAAAATGTATTACAATGTAAATAGACATTGAGTTAGAATCATTGAATTCTGATACTATAAGTGGGAATGTCAATGGAAAATATAAAATAGCCATAGGGTAGATACTAGAACTGTAGATGGAAGAATATCATAGGAACATCTCATGAGTTGTAACTGTCAGTAGTCCTCCATGTCATAATCATCAAGACCAACATTACTACCACTTCTCTCACCTCCATCCTCCTCCTCTATATCCAATGCAATTTGTGCATCTATTGATGTAGAGGATGACCCCTCAAGAGGATCACCAACATCAAAAGTGATTGATTCTAGCACGGGTTCATTAAGATCCAAGTTGGCTAATGCCAACTCAACACTGTTGTCCAAACCCATATCATCAGGGAACACATCCCAAATATTTGTCTTTCCCTTCAACCACTCTTATCTTTACCTGTAAATAAGACATAGGTTGGTGTGCACATACACACCTAAGTCACCTGACACGATGAAAAAGAGAAGAGTTCAACATGATAGTTTTTACTTGAGTGAAGGGTACATTTTTACTGGGGTCGTGACAGAAGAGTTCAATGATCAATTCCACAAACATTGAGGTACACAAAGGACTTGGTTCCCTTGATTAAATGGCAGTTACATACCCTCATACATGATAGAATCCAGCGGAAACATTGCAATCATGCCAATCTTGAAATACTGAAAAATCGTTTAGTTTAATAAATTCTAAATGGGACCTAAAATTCTACTTTCTCCATATGAAGTCCAACGAGGTTGGAATCACTCTCAAACATCCTGAAACAATTAATGGTAATGTTAAAAATTCAAGTAAAATACCATTAATTACTAGGGTGGGTGAGATGGAGCAGGTGGGGACCTCTTTAAATAGCATTAGCAAGGAGAAATAACCCTCAAATACACACCAAAACACCTCACATTTGCAACTTGCATAAACAAACATGAGCTCGGGTCCCTTTTTGTGCAAGACATGTGTCCTATTTTTAGGAAACACTGAGGGAACATGTTAGACATGTGATAAACATGTGTCCAACACATGTCCTATCATGTCGTGTCCAACACGTAAGATATGTGACACAACAGGGGGGTTTGGATGTATCTGGTTGTTGGATTACTAAGAAGGGGGGTGAATCAGTAATAGAGCAATTTAATCTTTTTTAACCAAAAAATATAAGTGTTATATCAATGTAGCATTATCATCCAATAGTTTCAAAGTAAATAAATAATGAACAATCATACACAAAAACATTACACCAGTGTTTTTACATGGAAACCCAAAGTGGGAGAAAACCACAAAATGTTTTTTCTTGTATGTCTTTAAGAATTACATTCATTGGAAGCACCAACTTCCTTTGTTTTCCAGCTGCAACTAGAAGGAAGCTCCAACCCCCTATATTTTCAGGCTACAACTTGAGGGAAGCTCCAAATCCCCAATTCTCTGGCTCCAACTAGAAGGAGGCTACAATCCCCTATGTTCTCCAGATACAACAAGAAGGTGGCTACAACCACCTATCCTTGCCCCATCCTGTCGCCCTAAAATATAAGTGCCAAATAGATGATGAAACCACTGTCACACTGTCACTGTGAGATATACCACTATAAACCTATACCAATATGTGCCAACAACTTATAACCAACCTATACCAATATCCTGTGATCAACATGTACCTGTAATCATCTTGTACCAACAAAAACCAACAGGTAAGTGACCTGTATATGCTACAACTCGTGTATGTATGCGACATGTCTATACTGCAACATGCATATGTACATGGATTATCTATACTGTATCCTCCTTACACCTTCATAAATATAGGGTTTTCACCTTTCTGAGACTCATACCCTTTGATGCCTCTATCACATCAACCTATAACATGTCACTATGTCCAATCTATAGATTTTCCCTATGCATACATCATCATACATATCCTTTAACCAAGTGCATCTATGTCTCTCTAGTCATGTGTCATGCATGTGTATACAATCATGATCAAGTGTAATAACCCTCACATGAACTAGACATCAAATCCTCATTGATATGAAGTCTCACACTACACAAACAAATTCACAACAACTTCACAACCAAAATCTCTCAACCATGTACCAAGAAATACAAAATATGTCTCAACACTCAAACTAAGAAGATGTACCAATGATAAATATCAGTTATACCAGCACTGTATTTTTGTAGATCTGGATTATATAGTAAGTGTCATACAACCAATAGTCTCTCTAGGGTAAATCCTCAAATCCCCATAACCATATCTCATGTAGACAACAATATCCAACTACACATAAAAATAATACGTACCTTTTGAACCTATAGATATTTGTTGTACCTGATCATTGTAGGGCTTCCTAAGAGCTTGCTTTCAGATTCTAGAGACCCGGCATCTTCATCTACTCAAGATTTCATGGATTTTCCAAACTATACATGACCTCTTTTTTTTCATCCTATGTATGTACACGCCCTAATTCACTACAGCCCACGTATGTACGTGACTTCCTCCACTGCAACCCGCATACACCTCAAAAACTATGGTTCTTTTTCAGTATTTTTGCAACTCCGAAACTTTCGTCGTCAACCCTCCTTTGTTACCTCAAACTTGCGTAACTTCAGATGTATCAATGAGTACCTGGAATAAACTTTTCACAAATAATAGATATTCAATGTGCTCGTTAGGTGCTAATAGGAGACCCTTGCTCTCTTATTTATAGTCTCCAAGTAGCTTCCTCAAGGGGTTATCTTCTAACTAACTTACCCAACTTCCTTCTTTTAGGGCTAACACACTTCTAACCACTTGTCCACTTACAACCACTTTATCCACAAATAGTAATCTCTCCACTTCTAGTTGCAACTAATTCATTTTTAATTATTTTATTTTTGCAACAACTTAACTCGTGATTAACTCCTAGTTACAACCACTTTGACTAGTAAACTTCTTCTAGGATCTTCTAGAACAAATTGAATTCCTTGACCTTCTATGGGCTTCTAGATAACTCATGAGGGTTCTCCAACTTCACAAGGCCATAACTCTCTAACCGTGAAGAGTTATGTGACGTTCCACATATCACCAAAAATGGAACAACATGTACTATTCATCTAGAATAGTCTTGCCTACATTTTCACTAATATTCATGCCTTTATACCTCAAACAAACTTGGTTCCCTTACCCATACTATTGAGGCTACCGAAATTTTCTATCGGGCTTGCTTCAAGGGTTGACATCAGTGACAACCAACCCAATTAATCAACATGCATAATGAGGTTTCCTCACTCTCAGTTGGTATGGAATGATAGGGGACCCAACACCCTAGTGTAACCTAGAGGGGGATATAGGACTCGTGCTTTAGGGTCCCTTAGCCTTTGCGCTCTGCCCTACCAGTTAAAAAACCTTTTGCAATTTATACAGAGAAAATAATGAGGAGAAATCCCAGGGATCCGAACATTTGGCCCTTTTAAACAAATCATACAGTGAGGAGTTTTGGATCCTAGATATCTAGATGCATAGCATCAAGGATATTCATAGATCCAGATGCACAACATCATGGATATCTAGAGATTCGAAATCTGTCTATTTACTTAATATGGCCTTCACCAAAGTCCTAGATATATGCATGGTCTCAGTTCAAGTGTAGGTTTTGTGGCCTAGCTCCCTTCTTGGTGAGAGGGGTGATGTTATCTCCATAAGATCGAACATCCAGTGTTTCAATTAAAGTGTCATATATGGTTTTCCTTGTATCCTGGATTTTGGATGGACATGCTTCTATGGAGAGGTTCTAATCCTACTTACCCCTTTACAATCCTTTCAAACCGAAGATTTGGGGCACATGTGGATGACATTAACAATGATGTGTCGTTCTAGGTGGCGAACAGAGTGCCACATGAGATGGACATGTGTCAGTGTGGGACTGGTGCATGTCAGAAGGACCATGTTAAAGGAAAATCACCTTTGATTCCAAGAAGGATATGGGCCATCAAATAATTTATATATTAGTTGTTGGATATTGTGAGGAGAAGTTTCATCACAAGGATTCATTCGAATGAATCTGAGGCACAGTATAAGGTTTCGCCTGAAGGGTGTAAACCCACAATCCTACTAGATTGTGAGTTTTGGAAAGGTTCGTGAGGTGAGGTAGTGTGTCATCCCAAAGGAATGAGCCCAAGTGAAATAGAGTCATTGGATTGGGAGGATCCCAACTGTTAGATATGTGTCGAGTCACAAGGGTCCATGAGAAGTTCTGGATCCAAAAATCTGAACATCCAAATTTTTCTAAAAATTTGACCCTAATGAAATCTTGAATATTGGATGTTGAATGGGTCTTGGTTCATTGTCATCATTCCATGCTTAGGGATCCTCATAGTGTTTTGGGGTCCTTGTTTCAAGTTCCACATGTTGCACCATGATTGGTCCACATGTCTTGACATGGCAGGGCCACATGTCGTTGATTATGTCATATCTAGAATCCAAAAATATGGCTTTTCCAATAAAGTAGCGCAAGGATTTTCTCAGATCCTGGAAATCTAGATGGGTCAAGGTTTCGGTGGCGTGGTTCCAACAAATCGAACTTTAACAAAGGTCCTGATGATATTAGGGCACATGTATCTGGTTTTGATTTTGTCCATGTGTCATGCAAGTGTCATGACATGTGTCATGGTTGTGACATCATATCCAAAATCCATACTTTTTTATAATGTCGCATTGAGTATTTTCTCAGATCTTGGATTCCTGGATGTGTCTCAATTCTGTATCAGAGTTCCATTAGAGGATAGGAGGATGTCATAATGTCAACCTCCATGTGTCATGCCACGTCGATAGATATGTGTCATTCCACGTCATTCTTCCTGTAAGGATATTCCAAGTCAACAATGTCGTCAGCATGCCACGTCAGGCCATATGGCATGCCTCTGTGTCATGTCATGCTAGCTAGACACTCGGATCCACCTTCCATTGAAAAGGGGAATTTTGGGATTCTTCAAATCCCATATTGCCAGATGTGTCAAGGTTCCCTGTCAAGGTACCTTATCTGGATCCGACCCTTTGTGTTAAGCATTATGTTATGGAAATCCAGATACCCGAATTTTCGAACATGCAGGTTTCCACTTTAGAGTTCCAAATAATCTTAGGAGGTCTAACACCTGGATATCTGGACCATTCGGAATCCAAAATATTGTTGGTGTC
Organism: Picea abies; assembly: GCA_900067695.1. Taxonomy (NCBI): domain Eukaryota; kingdom Viridiplantae; phylum Streptophyta; class Pinopsida; order Pinales; family Pinaceae; genus Picea; species Picea abies. The sequence goes on from CBVK0102606989.1 coordinate 20,502, forward strand.
GATTTATAAGGAAATATGGATCCCCATATTTTTGGATGTGGAATGGTTCCTTTTCAAGGTTCCAGGGAAAGCATGAAGGATCTGAATAATTGGATATCTTGGTATACGAAATATGGAAGTTTTCATTAGGGGAATTTAAAGGAAAGATGGATTCTGGATTTCTCGATCTTCATTTGCTTCCATGTTTAGGTTCCGTCAGTTTGCGTGGGAGGTCTGCCCATCATGTAATGTCTCGATGTATTCCACATAAGATAGTGTGTGTCCCAATATGTTAGCAACCGAGTCATGCCACGTTGGCTGACACATGTGGTAAGAATCCACGTGGACACAAGGAGGTTTGGCGGGAAGAGAACCCATAAACATTAAGGGGCCATACCTTTCAATCCTATACTTGGATTTTAGCATGCTTATAGGCATTGGAAATATCTCAAGGAGTGGATTTAGTTTGTGATATCGGAATTGGATTTGGAGTGACTTATAAGAAAGTTAATTTAGAGGAAAGAACTGGGAAAAAAATTATAGCCCATTTCCCTAAGGATGTTTAGGGGATCAGGTGTGCTACACAATGTCTTCCAATGAATCTTCGACCATAGTAGCCTTGTCTTGTGAAGTTTCACTTACCCGTTTATTTATTTCCTTAGGAGATTTGATAGGTTGTCTTGGTGGGGTCTTCCTTGGCAACATGTTTCTTACAAATGAGAAAAACGAAGAGAAATTTCCCTTTTCTTTTTTAGATTGAATCAACCAAATGACTTTTAATTTCAAAAAATAGTCACCTGACAATTCTTTCCATGTGATTGAAACAAAAAAATTATAGACAACGATACAAAACTAATACCAAAATATCATTGATAACCAGTCACTATTTGAGATTCATGAAGCTAATTTCCATTTATTCATTTAAATTACTTACATGTTCTGAACAATTGAAACAAACACCCAAAACACTACGCATGATCACCCCCACCAGTGGTTTATCTCAACCAATTGCTTGCAGATAACAAATACAATTGTGAATGTCCAAAATTCTCAAAGATTTGTTTGAAACTAGGAATAAAGTGGTAAATACAGTCGCTAAGGATTGAATTTAATGCATAATGGACCCAATCCATGCAATATTATACCACCTTGCTATGCAACATTGAATGTTGTGACGGGTAGTATATAGGTCGCCATATCTAAAAGCAGTTTAGATCTAACAACCTATATACCACCCATTGCAACATTAAATGTTACATAACAGGGTGGATATTGACTGCCATATGATGACAAGATCTCACTCACACAAATCAAATTCATTAAATATGATCGATTGAATGCCGATTAGACATTTTAGACACCAAATCCATGCATTAATGATGAGTTTCAATATTCGGCAATTGCAAAAAACCTTGGTTTTATCTGTTTTGACAAGTTTCAATAAATTCCTCGTATTGCACAAAATTCTTGATACAACTATAGAACATTTCTTGAAAAATGTGCCTATGACAATGTCAATTGATTAATGTTAGTTTAAAATGTGATAGCAAATTTTTCAACCAACTTCCAAAAACTAGTTGCATAATTCTATCAGACCCGTACAAAACTTTCCTAAACGTGTATCGACAATTGTCAACAAAAATGACCTCTTCAACAAACTTTAAACTTTTCCCATCATCGCTTTTGAAAAAATGTGTATCGATGCTTCTAAAAAAATGTTTGTCGATGCTTTTGAAAAACCTTGTATCGTTGCTTTCCAAAAAAACTTCCATCGTTTATTTTAGAAAAACCTTTCTTGGGACTTTCTCAATTCCTCAGTTGTATCAACGCATTTCAAAAAACTTATATCTTGACCTTTTTCAACGCTTCTCCAAAAACTTTGTTTTCATCAATGCACTTCAAAAAAGCCTCTTCCACATTTTGTCAATTCGTTCGTTGTATCGACACATTTCAAAAAACTTATCTTTTGACCTTTTTCAACGCTTCTCCAAAAACTTCGCTTCCATCGGCCAACTTCAAAAAACCTTCTTCGACGCTTTCCAAAAAACCTCCATCACCAAACTTTCAAATTTCTCCATAGACACTTTTTCAAAAACCTCCCTTATTTATGGACGCTTTGGAAAAAACGTAAATAGCATCAACGCTTACAAAAAAACTTAGGTACCATCGGTGCTTTTGAAATTTCTGAAGTACCATCGATGATATTTGAAAAAGCGTTCATTTTTTGGTGTTCCAAAGAATGAGTCTATTGTTTTAACAATTTTTTATTTTGCATATACTACTTCTTTCAATTTTTTTTATGATTTTAATTTTATTTTTTTTCGTTTTTCATTAACACTAAGACAAATGCTACTCTATATGAAATGTATGAAATCATGAAACCAAAACATGTTTTATGAAATCAAAACAAAGTGGCATCCAAATTAACTCATGAAATTTTTTTAGTCTCTTGTATTCTCAACAAGCACTTGCAATGGAAATATCACTGTTGTAAAACACCCTAATTGTTTATGATGAAAGCATGATATTTTTTGCTAAAATTTTCTATATTCATATTTAAATTTATGTTTCTTGCCACCATCTTGTGTATAGGGTTATACAAATTCTAGACATTTACACTTGTTTTCCTAATAAACAATGCATAAAAAACACTACGATGATCTTAATTGGAATAGAACAACATCTATATGCATTCATATTTAAAATTATGTCTCTTGTCAACTTCTTATGTATAAGGTTATACAAATTCTGGATATTTACACTTGTTTTCCTAATAAACAATATGTAAAAAAACACTACAATAATCTTTATTGGAATAAAATAGTTTTTGTGGAGACATGGAATACACATTTGTATCAACAAATGTCAAAAAAACATTACCTTTTTGGCGAACTTTAAATTTTGTTCATTGACATTTTTAAAAAATATGTATGGGCACTTTTGAAAGGTGTTGTCTAACTGTTCTAAGTTTTGGTTATTTTCACCGGAATTTATTTTTGTTGTTTAAATTGCATTTCTAAAAACTGAAAAACCCCTACACTAAGATTATACAGAATTAACCATTCAAATCTGCAAATCCAACAAATTTTCGCCAGATTTCAAGCAAAATTAAATAAAAAATATCTTAATAATAAAAAAAAAAAGATAGAACAGTTAAACTATGACATTTTGAAAAAAAAGAGCATCAACACCCTCAATTTCCTTTCAGCTTAACACGTATTATGTCAGGTCCTTTTAAAGTATCACATGTCATTATAAAAACTACCACGTAACACTTGTTATAATTTAAAAACTAAATAATTCAAACTTTGTATTAGTTTTTAGAAACATGTACTTTATTGAAAACATGTGGATTGGCTGGTTCTCCGGGCCGTACCTCCGAATTTAGGCGAACTTTAGACACAAGATAAACTTGCCATACATGCAAGGAAACCTTGAAATTTTACAAGTTCCACGCATGAAAGTGATAATATCACGGTTCCACGACTTACATTTCTGGAATGTCTGATTATATCAAGGTTCCACGACCTATGAATGTAAAGTTTGTCTGGTTTCGCCGCAAATCTAGGAGGTGAAAATACAATGCAATTGTCATCCAGGTCATGTCATTAACGCACCGTCATGTGGGAAGAGTCCACGTCCTTCTTTGTTCTGCCCAATAAAAATGAAAATCTTGATGACACCGTACGAGTCTGACTACATTTTAAGACCATTTAGGTTTAGGGAGTTGTGGAGAAGATTAAATTGTGCTTGCCCATGTGCAGCCTGTCATCACCTAATACTTTTAAAAAACTGTACGTGTTAATGTTGTATGATAAATACGTTTAATAGACCTGTATTTATTTAAGAAATTTGAGGTTATGTAGTTGAAACTTGTACTCATTATAATAGGGAAATTAAATTTGAGAAAGATTTTGTATCCATTTCAAGCAAGTGTAAAAGAGAGATTTTGGATCTATCTTAAGTCATTTGGGGTTGTGTTCTTGAATGTAGGATTGTTAAAAATGTACTTAATGAAAAAATCTCAAGTGTCCTAGAGACTTTGCACTCAAATCCCTTACATTCAAGGGCATAGCTTCAAATTCCTTGCAATGTGTGAAAACCTTACATCTCTGCACAATCTCAAAAGCTTTGTAATAGGTGTAAAGTCTTTCTCTTACTCGAGGTTTGAGGTTTGTCTACTTTTCTATAGTGTATTATTAAAAAGAGACAAGTCTAAATCTTCATATGTCAATGTAATTGATGGTGAAATTGCAATTTTTCATTATTTAAATTATATTTTTAAATGTGCGGGGAAATCACCATGAAATGCACAAAAAAGCCGGTGAGTGAGCAGTTAACCGACGCCCGTGCGAACTCAGTAAGTTTAACCGCAACATGATAATACAGGGTGGCGATATTTAATATGCCTTTGTGGTTTAAGGCATAGGTTAGGTGAAAGGAAGCCTCCTTATTATAAGAAGAGAAGCGGGAGATGAAGAAAATTGAAGTTGATGATGAGGGTGAGACGCCTAGGGAGTCCTTCAATCAAGAAGAAAATAAGCCACGAAGAATGGGAAATGATAAATCCCGACTATATCAATCCAATAGTTTCCCTGTCTCCATCGGAATGGAGCGTCTCTCGGGGGCGCTTCAGCAAGGCGACTCCTAAAGCTTACGCTATGTCTCCCTCGACGCTACTGCCCACGCTGCCCTTCAATTACGCCGAAGCTCCTCATTCTTTCAGATGCGTTGCTTCGATGCTCAAGCCGGGCGGGCAAATATATTCAATCGCGGTTGCGGCAGACGGGTTTCTATACACGGGCTCCGACAGCAAAGCCATAACGGTATGGAGACACCCGGATTTCCCACCAGATAGTTGTCTCAAGTCCGGATCAGGCAACGTCAAGGGTCTGCTCGTTGCCGGCGATCAAATTTTCAGCGCTCATGGGGACAACAAAATACGCCTCTGGCGACGGTCGCGCCCGAATCCCAAATTCCACAAGCGCGTGGCCACGCTCCCCCAGTTGAACATATTTCACAATTTTATCAGGCCATTGGTAAGCGACCACGGCACCGGCACAGGCATGGTGAAACACTCGGGTACCGTTACCTGCCTTGCGTATAATGCAAACGACGATTTGCTGTACACGGCTTCGTGTGATAAGAGCGTGAAGGTGTGGAAAGTGTCGGAGTCCAAGCGCGCCATCGAGACTATCGAAGCCCACACCGAGGCCGTCAATGCCGTTGTCGTGCGGAACGACGGACTTCTCTTCAGCGGATCAGATGACAGAACGGTGAAGGTATGGAGGCGGCCGGGTCGTGGCCAACTGAAGCACGACCTAATGATGACTCTTAGTATACAACGATCTCCTGTAAAAGCCCTCGCCCTCGGCCCGTATTGCTTACCCGTTGTATACGCGGGATGTTACGATGGATATATTCATTACTGGGAGGAAAACCATTTGTCCGACCGAACATTGCATTACGCCGGTTTCCTTCGAGGCCACCTTCGCTCCGTTCTCTGTCTGGAGACCGTTCGCGATCTGCTGTTGAGTGGCTCTGCTGATACAACGATTCGTGTTTGGAAAAGGGAAGCGGCCAACAGGCGAATATGTTGCATTGCAGTGATGGAGGGGCACAGCGGTCCCGTGAAATGCATAGCTGC